>JAHZMV010007469.1:0-11858 GCA_027743765.1 Coecobrya sp. COE2
TACTTGCTTGCTAATACTTTCCAAATAAAATGGGCGAGTTGAATGATTAATGATACAAACACCAATGTTTGCTTAAATGATCTATTTTAATGGCTCATTTTCTACAAAGCTATAATAATATATACTTACAACAGTTGGTAACGCATAATCAGAACATGGGATGTTGACAATCGCTAATCTTTTACCAAGTTGGTTAGTATATTCTATGACCTTAGCTAACTTTCTCATATAAACAATTGAAGACAGACATGTATTTTTATTTTCAATTTACATAATTACCTTAAAATTTGAGACATGATAAGCGGTATATATTTAACTATATGATTGATTTCAATTAGGCCAATCATAGTAAACTGTTTTAAAAATAAAAATTGCAAAGACGATTCCACATAGTTGGACAAGACCTACAATAATAACTCCAATTCGTAAAGGTGTTGCTATTTCTCCTTGTATCTTATCGAAGCAACCGTGAGACTCGCCCACATAAGCATTCGTTTCGTCAGGTTTTGTCACACATTTTTCGTCAAGGGCAAAATCCAGCAATTGTAATTTGTCCTCTTGCTTTCGATAAATATTCCGCAAAATTTTCGCTGCCTCAACATTTGTTACATTCAATTTGCAACAAGAAACAGGAACTTGTCTCTCTGTTGGCTCATCTAGCCCTGTTACCACACGACTTTCCGTCATATCTCGGGTTCTCTTTTTGGTAGTTTCATATGTTGTCGTATCATCACCGTTCATCTCAGTTTCCCCCGGTGAGTCACTCCCTTCGTCCAATACATTAGAGCTAACGGTAACGCTATAATATAAAGTCTTCCCTTTTTCACTGGTTCTTGGGTCGATTGGTGGAAGTGACCTAACTGAATAAATCTGAGAGTACGCTTCTTTGAAATCCTTTTCACTATTTACACCACAGCATTTATAATTCACCATAAGTAAATCCAAAATGAATTCAAACTGGGTAAACTTTTTCATTTCTTCCGGTTTGTACTTTGTATTTATTGCGTTGGCCACTTCAGCCTTCAAATCTGGCTTGTACTTTAGGTAAAAAACAATTCCTATGATTTGAACAATCACAATTAAACCAAGGAAAATTGCATACATAATCATTATAGCACGAGAGTCTTTAACATTTCCACAACATCCGATAAAGCTTAGTGTAAAGTACGCAGCACCCAATCCAATCAAGAGGTAACTGGCTGGATCTCTGATTCTTGTCAGCCATTTTGGTCCTGGGGACGGCTGCAGAAGAACTGGAATGTCAGAACGGTATAGACTTTCACTGAAATTTGAGGATTTTTCAGAGTTCATGTGTAGCATGTGTTCCAAAACTGAATAGTTTGTCAAAAGTAAAATGCCAAATGACAGTATGAGAATTCCAAAGACCATGAAAATAAAGTTGACAACGAAAAATGGATAACGTGTAAAATTCATTTTGGTATAAATTTTCAAACAAAGTATGATGAATGGTAATAATATTTCTCTAAAGCGTACTGCAGGAGCCTTTATTCAAGCAAATGCTTTTTTTCAATAGCAAGGCCAAATATAATGCAGTTTAAAATAATATTATATGTAATTAATTATCATTTGTATGCAGACAACTTGTAAGATTTTTAACAAATGTAAAGAGCTCGTTCAGAATTATTAAGTTTAAGATAGCATAATTGTATGTGGCATGCATGTGGACGAATTAGGAAGCGGAAGTAAAACATTAATATTGGTTATTGTTTGCTGGTCCTGTGGGAAAAGGGATCTCTCGCTAAGAAAGAAACCTTTCCTTGTACGTCTGAGGCAAAAAATGTGATGTGTCATATGTAATTACATTTAATCATCAATCAGACATAAAACTTATAAATTAGAATTGTTTTTACGCTTCCACATTGTGAAGATTAATCAAGAATTCATTTTAACCTTTAGATTTCATACACTCTGTCTATTTTAGTGACAAATACCAGTCCAGTTGTCTACACATGCGCATTTACAAGTTTGAACATTGGACTACTTTGTCTTTTCTCTTGAATCCGATGACTTGAAAACTTACATTAAAGATGACTATACCAAAAAACTGAAAATGCGATTCCACTTAATTCAAAGTGCAATAAACCAGAAGTTGCGAGAAAACAAGATGAAAATATAGCTATTTTTGTGAACTGAGATATTGTTTTTAATGAACAGAAACGATCAAAATATTGTGCTAATTATTATTTCCATTTCCAGCATAGCATGTTGAGTCAGTCATTGCCAAAGAATTCATTGATATATCATCACTTTTAGTATATTTACAAATAATTGTAGACCTAAACCCATTTTTGTATCCTTCCCCTTCTGAGATCGTCGTCGAGAATGTTTCACCAGATTCTACCAAATCATTAAATAAATAAACAGTTTAAAGTGTCATGATGAGAAATAAAAAACTTTCCTACAATCATCACATTAAAACATTATCTTTCAATAGAACTATCAAAGTACCATGAAAATGCATGCATCTGGAAAGAGTAAAGGAATCTAAATATTGTTGTTACATAAATATTTTAGTTCTCATCAGACAAAACATTTACTAGTGTACTTTCAAACATTCTACTGAGATGTTCTTGTGCTCTTTAAATTCTTCAAATTTTACAGAATCAGTATTCATCAGCTTATACCCTCAAAGGTAGTACTTTGGTAATTCCTTACATTGTAATTCAAATAGCCCCAAAAATGTTTAATGGATTTTCATCCCTAAAATCCCTTGTTGCTCTCAACAAAGTGGTAATAGAAAATGGAGTTTTTATTCTACATTGCAAAGTGACAGTGTCTATGCTGTTGGTTTTTACAATCCTTATATCAACCAAAATACATTTCGGGGAGCCTATCGAATGCTTTTCGGAAAAGGACGATCCGAAATATGCTAAGGCTGTTGACGCATATTGTTGGATTCATCCTACTTTCACCGTGAATGAACTATATCATCCGAAGAAACTTGGTACGTATGAATATGAATATAAGCTGCCTATTTTGTTGATAAATGGCAAAACTGGTTAATTGATAAATATTTTTACAAATTTTTAGGTAGATCGGCATCTCAGCCAGGTGTGGGAGTACATCATCCAACAAAATCAACAAGAGTGGAACACAAGTACTATCAATGGGTAGGATTTTTCCTTCTTTTCCAGGCTGCAACCTTCTATCTTCCACGTTTTATTTGGAAGCTGTGGGAAGGTGGACGACTGAAGGTTTTAACTGTATCGTTGGACTCTACTTTACACTGGGATGCAAACGAAATTGAACAACGAAAGGGGAAAATTGTGGAGTACTTCCTAAGAAACTACCATCATCATAATGGATATGCCTACCGGTTTATTGCATGTGAAGTCTTGAATTGTGCCAATGTTTTTACACAACTTCTTCTGACACACGTCTTTCTCGGTTATCAATTTTCTACGTATGGACAGGAAATTTTGCGTATGCTCACTGACTATAATTATGATGAATCAAAAGGACATATAATGGATAGAATTTTTCCCAAAGTGAGCACATGCAAATTTAATCGGTTTGGACCATCAGGGGGCATCATCGCACAAGACATTGTATGCAACTTTTTCCTCTTATTTATCATTTCTCCTTTAAACATTGAAAATCATTCATTTTGTATGATTGTTTGCAGTTGTGCGTACTCCCATTGAATATATTGAATGAAAAGATATTCATCCTATTATGGTAAGTCTCAATCAGTTTTGCTGGAACACGTCTAATACTGTGCTGTTTAGTTGCTGGAAACAAGTCATGACATCATTGATTTTATTATGAACCAACAGGTTTTGGTTTCTCATCCTCGCTGGAATATCACTCATTGACCTCGTTTACAGAATGCTTACGATAGCCGTACCATCAATACGCGCACAAAGGCTGCAAATGATAGCTGCATTATGTGACGATAGAATGGTGCAGCAATTAAGTCATCATTGTCTGCTTGGGGATTGGTTTTTACTTTGTTTATTAGGAAAAAACATGGATCCAGTATTTTATGCTGATATTATTTCCGAGCTAGCGTTTTGCTTTGGAAGTCGGTACAGAATGTATGGACGAAGAAGGTCTACCAGAAGCGGCTACGATACGTCCGTTGTTCAAAAGGCTAATAATAACAGCGGAGAAACTTCTCGACTTGAGCCTGTCTACGATTCTGTAGAAGGCGCAATAAATCCTTGATACGCTATAAATTAATTGGTTGCAGCTATGTATATGTAATACCATTTTGATTCCTGTAGACTAAATGTATCGTAATTTTCATTAATAAAACTTTTTTGTACATATCAAGCTAGCTTTTTTGGAATAATGTATGAAAAATTAAATAAAGTAAATTAAAGGAAGTTTATCAACCTTTTTTATATAGTTATGCGGTCTTTGATAATCCTTTATGTGTATCCTTCTTGTTCATAAATATAAATTAATTGGAATATCCAACGATATTGAGGCGACCACATCCGCTTCAGTGCATATGTCTACAAATCCTAGCATTTGTCTGATGAAATTTAAATTAGAATGGAATAATCAAAATGTTTTCCTTAAAATAAATGTTGGGCCATACTACTGTACATACAAGACGAATAAATTGGATTAGATAAGCTATAAGTTTGGAATAAACGACTTAGTTGGAACATTGGATATACATACACCTACGCAGTTTTTGTAAACGCCTTTTTTGACATGTGTCATACATTAAGTACGTAGCAAGGTACCTCCAAGGAGAGGAGGGAAAGGTGACATGGGATGTCGCAATTACTCCTGGACGTTGTCAGTGCCGGTTTTGGCAAAGAAAGTCATGTCAACTTTGACACGGCAATACTCCGATTACATTCACAGATTTCATTTCGAATATTCATAATAAGTTCACTTTTACTAACGTTGAGGCAAATTATTGGTGATAATGACATAAGCTGCTTAGAAGATAAGAACAAAGACAAGGATGAAAATCTTAACGCGTTCTGTTGGATTCAATCAACATACTCTATTGTTGAATTATTTCATTCATGCAATGGTAAATTATATATATAACCTGTAGAGAACAATTAATATTTTGAAATGAACATGTAATCAGTTTTTGTTTAAATTTTAGAAAAGAAAGACTGTATATATCCAGGAGTTGGAAAACTGGAAACTGACTCAATATTCCAATATCATACATACTACCAATGGACCAGTGCAGCCTTATTTTTTCACGCAGTTTTATTTTACATTCCAAGATTTGCTTGGAAATGTGTAGAAAATGGACTACAAAAAACGCTAGCGTACGACAGAAAGTTATTGTTTTATCCTGTCACAAGTGTTGATAATGCAGATCAAAGGGCACATATGAAGCATCTCATACACTACTTCAAAACTCATAAAGGACATCATCAATTTTACTTTTTTAAATATTGCTGCTGCGAGCTACTAGGATTGGTGTCTGTGATTGTGAACATGACACTTATAGAGTTATTATTAAGTAATCAATTTTTTAACTATGGAAGTAATGTAATAAGTTTTTGGATGAATGACAATGGGAACAGTGGAAATGTGAGTCCGATGACAAGGGTATTTCCGCTTGTGGCCAAGTGCACACCTCCGAAAAGGTTTAAAATAAACTTTATCCAGGTATTTAATTATTTTTTGTACGTTTGACCTCAATATTTTATTTTACTTGATTATACAGATTTGGTCCGGGTGGAAATGTCATTACACCAGGTATGTTCATACGCTATTATATAGTCAGAAATAAAAAGAACCATTCATATAACTAAGGGAAATGCATGACTTTTGTTTCAGATCCAATCTGTGTTCTTCCTCTGAATTCATTGAACGATAAAATTTTTCTCTTTCTTTGGTAATTTGATTTTGGACAAAAAAGACATTGGAATTTTTGTTGTGTAATCTTTAATGCCAAAAGTTATATACTAAACCTAGTTTTTGTGCTTAGGTTTTACTTGATATTTGTATTGGCCATATCAGTTCTGGCACTTTTGTATCGCCTGTCTACACGTCTGGTCAAAGTTCGAGTGAGTCTCCTCAAACCGAGTACTGGACCTGTGAAAATGAAAGTACTGGAGGACATTTGTAATGGTGGGTTTGACATTGGAGATTGGTTTGTCATGTATGTAATGAGCTATAATATGAGTAAGGAGTTTTTTAACGAGTTTTTGGAAGGTCTGTGGGAGGAAATGTTTCAGAAAGAACTTTCCGTGTAACATATAACGCCAGCATTAACGCCAGACGTAGGTACATATTGTTAAACGACTGTGCTTATGTCTCTTCAATAAAGCTTTGGCTTGTTTAAATAAACAGCAAACAATCTTTGCTGACACACATAAATTCATGCGTATATTATTTTAAAATTATTTCATATTGGTCTTTTCATTCATCTGTTTACATTGAAGCAGTTATTCATGAATGTGCATATAACCTATATAACTGTCGCAAACTTTTCCTACTTCCTCTTCCGCTGATTCAATCATTCTCAGTCAATGCGACTTGTGCATTTCTAAAGAAAAATAGCAGAAGGCTAGACATCTGGATAATGCGCATCAAGGAAGTTTATATTTTTGGTAATTAATTGAAAGTCCGTTTTTTATATTCAATGAATTCAACGGATATCATTATTGCATAAATGTCTCTTCTATTGAGCACACTTACTCTAACAAAATGGTGTTCAGTTGTATGTCCGTTTTAAACTCAAAGTTCTCGGAGACGAACATACTTTTCCAGCTTTTTCAAACAAATGTCCTAGTGTTTTTGTTCGCTTCCGTATTGACATCACTCAAACAATATTTTGGTTCTCCCATCGACTGTATTTACGATGGAATATTGGAACAGCAGAAAAGTTTTGTGGATAGCTATTGCTGGAAAAATTATGAGCCAATAGTACCTCAAATAAGTCCAATTTCTATGACCTTTGCTGCGAAAAATACAGACTTGCAAGGTACTGTCGCTAATAAGCGAAAAATAACCGTTTTACATCTTAAAGAAATTTCCATTACAGCACCTCTCTTATTATGTCATTAGTTTTCAGCAGTAATATCTTCCAAAAGAAGCAGCCAAGCTATTATCGCTGGTTCCCCTTAATCCTATTGTTTCAAGCGCTGCTGGCTTACATTCCTTCTTGGCTGTGGAACGCTCTTAGAGATAGAAGACTTCACGAGACGATTTCTAGTGTCAAAGATCCATTAAAGCAACACACCCGAAAAAAGCTTCTAATTATTAATTTGGCTAATGACCTTTTCACGGAAGGCATTCAAAGGAGATACGCAAAACCTTTCTTTCTTTGCGAAATACTCAATGTTATCTTCTTTGCCATAAATGTGTTGTGCACCAACTTGCTATTTCAGAACCATTTCATGATGTATGGACTGAATGAAATTGGAATGAGGTTTAACAGATCATCAATTAATCAGGAGCATTCAGAAATGTTCCCGACGTTTGCAAAGTGCTCGGTTCAACTGGGCAAGAAAGGGAACGGGATTAAAAAGGAGGAAGCTGTCTGCATGATATCATTCAACTCACTTTGTGAAAGCATCTTCATGTTCCTTTGGTACGCGTTTTCAATTTTTTAACAAAAGTTATCCGAACAAATAAATTAGTATTTTTTACTTTCACTTTGCATGTCACCTTTGATTCCAGGGTTTGGTTTTGTCTTCTAATAGTGGCAACATTTGTCGGAATATTTTACCGAACATTTATGATCATGTCACGGAGAAAGCGAAACAAGTTGTTGATGGAATGTGTGGATAAGACTTTCGAAGGAAAGATATCCGCAATTTGCGAAAAGCTTGGATTCTACTCTTGGTTCACTTTGTACAGAATCAGCAGAAATGTGGATCCATTAACATTTCAGGATATTATTTCCTCTCTTATGACCAGACTTGATAGCCTTCCTTTGTATAAGACATTTAAAACCACAAAAAGTAAGAACATGGAACATGAATCAGCTTTTCTGGAAACCAAAAACATGGCTACTGTCACGGTTGTATAAAGCTGAACTTAATATTTTACCTAGTCCAATAAACTATCTATAAATATTGTAATATATTTTTAAGCATAGAGTATTATTGACAATTAACAACGAAGCCAAAAGTTCCTAATACCAGAATTCGTCAGTTTCATTGTCCTCTCAGATCATCATGAATACTGCTTATTTTATTAGCCAATCAAATGTTAAACTAAATTTTAACGTCAGAAGCTAAGCAAAAAATGATAATGCTATTACGCAAACATGAAGACTTGTAGAGATGACAGATATGTATAAAGACTGTCGTCACTGTATAAAGACAGTTTATTTAGGTACATATGCTATGTGTTTTAAATATCTCAATATGAAAAATAAAGCGTTGTACTCATCACCAGAATGTATTTTTGAGTAAGAATAAAGAAATATATAGCTTTTTTATATGCATATCATCCTTATCTTACATGGCCATAAATAATACAAACGCTCATTCGCATTATGCATACGTTTTATAAGAATGCAAATAGCAGGATGAACACAGAACATGTCTCTGGAAATAGAGAAAAAGGTATATAGGTATATAAACTAAGGACCCTTTTCAATTATGTATTGTGATTCGGCTGACATCAAAAGGAAGAGCGCTTCATTTTTTATGTGCCTCTTAAAGACAGAAGAATACATTGAGGAAACTGCTTCTGATGATGCTATTATAGCAAAGAATGGTAAAGAGGAAAACGAAGCGAAAGTGGTATCATCATCATCATCATTATACATTTCAGCTTTCAGTCACTCAAAAACTTTACTTTAAACAGAGAGATGCGTTTCTCTTGCGTCGTCCTCCTCTTCACCTTCTTCTGCCCCACCGATTTATACATAAAAGTAGTATTAGGTGTGCTCCTAATCTGGTCATGGAAGTTTTTTATAGTAGCATATTATTATGTTTTACATGAGTAAAATACGTACATATATACACAGTAACTCACCTTCCTCATCTCTTTCCTCTCTCAGCACCCTCTTTCTGTCTCTTTTTACACGCACATATATTACATATTATTACAACCATCACAAAAATGATCACTACCTATGTACTTAAGTATGTACGCGCTTCTACAAAAGCCTCATCATCATTTCATCATACACATGCCATGTTTATAGTTTGTTCCTACCTACCCACCTATAAAATACGGACTGGGAGACGAGAGAGAGAGCAATTAAATTGACACGGTTGAAAGATCAAAATGAGAATTCTTGTTAATGTTTTTTATCCGCTGCTCGTCCTAGAACACTATTCTTCATACATTATTCGTCCTTCTTTTTCCTTTTCTTCTGCCTCACTACTTTAAGTAATGGTGGAATAACAAACGGCTAGAGCTCTTTTTGTACTTTCCTTTGCAGCTTCCTTGTGCAGTTGTTGTAGCAGTCAGTCACTCATCATCTTCGTCCTCCTCTTTGTCATCTACAATGCCTAAAAACTCAAAATATATAAGCTATTATACATGTACAGTTTACACACATATGCCTACAATAGCGAGCGTATTTAAAAGGTAAAAGGAGGCGACCCTATCATCTCTATCAACTTACCTTTTAAAGATTGTTAAAGCGGTTGTTTCTTTTTATTATACCCAAGCATTTCAAAAAACCTTGTGCTCAGGAACACTCGTCTTTTTTTACATCAGGTCCTATTCGTATTCCCCATCAACTCTATCATTATCAGCAATCGTTTTCACCGACATCATCATCCGCCTCTTCATCTTCGTCATCATAATAATCAATGCAAACCACCATTACAAAAGTCTAATTTATGAGCGTGTGTGTAAGAAGACAGAGGAAAAATCAGACAAAAATAATACGCTCAATATTATTGTATTATTGTAAGTAGATGGATGGTGATCATGATGATGATGATGAAATATAAATAATCCTCTTTGCTCATTAGTCAGTGTTACAGTGTTTGTTACTACCATTTCTTTTGTTTCATGTACCCGTGTATACACACGAAATAATATCTCTTTTCTTACTACTACAAAGTCATTTATTTGCTGGACTCTTTTGATGATGTATTTTACATGTAACTGTCGGGAAGCTTGTGTTTCAGTAGACAATCAAAAGAAATGCCGACTCCCAGAAGAACGTGAAATAAACTGTTTGATTGAAAGAATACAGGAAGACCTCCGTCAAAATGGACGGCTCTTGAGTATATATATGATGCTATTGCCTAATGTTGCTATATCTGAAGTGTGCACACTTAACAGCATTGACTTGAAACACATAAATAAATTGTTTCTCTCTTTCCTTTTTGCTTACATCAATATTAAATGAAATATTATGTATGTACCTTTCCGTTTTGGTTTTAGATGTAACAGAAAAATAAAATCCAAAGAGTGGTATGGTTCATCTCATAACTAACTTGCGATGATTCTTTTGCAAATTGCGGAAATAGGAAACCACTCTTATATTCCCAAAAGATCAATTGGAAGAGGAAGGATTTATGGATTTGTTAAGTACTTTTGGAACATTGGATGAAGAAGAGAGTACATATAGATGAGGCGCAAAAAATCACACGTCATTTATAAACATTGGCATGCCAGTCAATGAGCAAATCTGACATTGACATGTAAGTTAAATAACCACATGCTAGTCTGCATGTCATTTGTATGCACTACTCACTTCACACACGCAGTCTTCCTTCACGAGTTATTGTGCTTCTTTAAAGAAGTCGAAAGAGCCAAATGATAAGCGGTGGTGATGAGCCAAAGTCATGTAGCATCATTTAACCTCTTGTTTTTCAGACTTGTCATCAAGTATTGAAAATATCCTCAAGAAAATGCCATTTTTTACAAACGGAGGAATCTTGTGAGCACATCCGTGGCGATATGCTCGGATGACTTGCATCCAGTCTTTCAATGTGCATACAAAACTCATCATAAAGATATTTTATTCACAGCGTTTTTTTTGCTTATCCCCATCTGGACGAGGAGAAAAGTTAAAACAATCAACAGCAACAAAAAATGTTTGGCATTGCCAACCATTTTTGAATTGTTGCAATATTTTTTTTGCATGAGAAGAAACATATGCTCGGATGACTCGCATCGAGACTCTCAATGTGCATACAAAACTCATCATAAAGATATTTTATTCACAGCGTTTTTTTGCTTATCCCCATCTGGACGAGGAGAAAAGTTAAAACAATCAACAGCAACAAAAAAATGTTTGGCATTGCCAACCATTTTTGAATTGTTGCAATATTTTTTTTCCATGAGAAGAAACATTTTCCAAATAGGATACGCCTCATTATTGTAACATTTCCAAATAATGAATTTATCCGCGTATCTTGTTTTTTATGCGGTTTCCCTCGGGAAGAAACTTGAGGAAATAAGTTAGCATCAATATAAGGCATTTCTCTATTTGTACATGTATCTAGGAAGGGGTTTAAAGTAATGGCTTGCCGATAATCAACTTTGAAGTGGGACGTATCAATTTTGAACGTTGAGAAATTCGAAAGGATTACTTGAGCGATAGTCTTTTGCGTTCCACTGCTTTTCCTGTAAATATTTGGACTTCTATGATGCGGTTGCATTGTGTTAAACTTGAACTGTTGTAAAATGCGTACAAAATTAAAAAAACTGCTTCATTATTCATTTAGATAATATTATTTTTGCGCGTGACGGAATGAGTTCTGCAGTAAAAGTGCGTGTGTGCATCAGTGGTCTCTGATAATAATAATAATAATACCAACATTTTGTCATTTATTTCCTCTTTATTTAAAAAAGAGAGTCGATTATTCTACCATTTTAAGTTCCAGCAGACCGGGACACTTTCAAATTAAATGATAACAAATCTAAAAAGATTGTTGAGTTAGTACAAAAGTTTTATGCGTTTCTTGTGATGATGATGCAAATGC
>JAHZMV010007471.1:0-18172 GCA_027743765.1 Coecobrya sp. COE2
AGTTCGCTTAGTTTTTGAAATAAACCCATTTTCTTCTCAGACCACACGTTAGCGGTTTCATTACAGTTCACTTGAGTTATCAAAGTAAAACTTCAAAAGAACTTCTTAATTTTGTAGGGCATCATTACTTACTGCTTGTTCCTCCAAGTGTTTACAGCCAAAATTGAAAAGAAAAAATCACTGGGCTTGCTGCACTAGGTACCAGTTCAAAATTTAATGAAAAGAAGTGCTCAAGTGGAAAAATTAAAGAGTGATAGCGTAGTTTAGTTCGTCATGCACTTGCAATATAATTGGCCATAAATGACAAAAAGATGTGAAGAGGAGATCAACTTGTTTAAACTTTCTCGTTGGAGGCATTCAAAAATACAAGTTTTGTATAAAGGTAGTAAGCCGTTATAATTTTAGAACTAATATACAAAAGGACATCAATGGATACGGAATGACGCAAGCTGGTAAGAGTATAACATATAGGTATACATGTTCTATTACATAATATGTTCATGCATATTACACATTTACATATGTATAAACTATGAAATAGTAAATCATTTTGCCTGTGGATGTTTTAATATGTGCAGAATGTCCGCACATACTGCAAAATGTTTTAGAATGTTTTTGCTAGTTTTCACAAAACTTTACATTCTAGTTGTTTATTTCCAAGCAAAACGGAGAAAGGACGTGTTTAAGTGGAAAAAAGCATAATAGGAGGTATGTTACTTTGCTTCAATCACTAATTTCATGCGCATACATGCTTGTCATTGTGCGAAATAAACTCTTTAGCTCATACCACATCGGAAAAACAACGAGAGTTCAAGCAAAACATTAGGTAAACACTGGAAAGGAAAAAAACTTAAAAGAATATTTCGGTAACAAATAAAGTATGGATATGAATGTATGATTAGTTAAAGAGGTGAACAAACTTTCATGCAAAAACTGTAACGTTGGGGCGTGTTTGTAGGTATATATGTATATGAATAGCGCTTTCACTGTTTTCATTGCAGTAATAATGCGTGAATGTATTTATAAGTTATATTTTAAGTTAAAATCTAAATAGGTAAATGAACCTACATGTTGGGCACGTTGCGCATGGACCTATGTTTCAGGAAGATGACAATTAATGTGCCATTTCCGATGACTCCGATGATAAAAATGATCGCAAACAGGACAGGGATAATGTACGTCTCAGGCCTCATGCTATAAGGGACATAACCATCTTCTGGTGGTGTTGGTATAGATCCAGTGGGATCAGGGAAGAAAATAGATGTGTTGACAGAATAATTTCCTTCCCCCTCTCTTCCATCACCGTCATCAACAAGCCCCATAGAACCTTCAAAAGCTCCTCCATTAACACCTAGTAACCACCGTCCTTCTGCAGAAGAGGATCCAGAGTAATTTTCCAAAAGATTTGATCTGTTGAGAGCTGCTGCTGCCTCGTCTTGAATTAGACTCATCATGGATCTGTTTTCGGAATACTGTTGCTGCTGAAGAGGATGATGACGTAATACGTTTATGGTCTTTATGAGATTCAATTCTGCTTCGCGTGATTTTCTTTGACTATAGCCGGTCTCGTGTAAATTAGACAGAGGTGAAAAGCACAGCAAACAAGCTGTATAAGGAATTATTATTTTTTCTTGGGGTCATTAAAGTTTAGACACAGTCTGCGTGTAATTGCTCAGGGATATCTTGTGAAGACGTAGAATAACACAAGTATAGAAGAGCTGCGTTGGATATTGTTTTTTCTGTGTTTCTAATCAAAACAATTCTATCTACGCTGTAACAGTTGCCTTGAATTCTTCCTGTGCTTCACATTTTTCAGCAGAGGGAACTTCTATTTGAAGGGATAACAATAACAATACCTATATATTCCCAAAAGGCACGTCAGCGAGTGCTATACGTGACACAGGGACACAAGTACCTATATTAGTACTTTATATGTGTATATAGGATCCAATCGTACAAGTGCTGTTAATACACCTCCTATATAATCCAAGTGCTGTATAATCCTATACTTGTTTTCTTCGAATCCAGAGCTCAACTACTTCTTTTCTCCGTCAACATGACCGAGGCTCCTTGTTCTCTGAAATAAGAAAAAAATTTAATATTAATAGTGACAATCCGTATATATAACAAAAAAGCATCATCAAGGTAAACACACACAAAGGTTGTACACACTTCCATTGATGACAACTATTTTCTTGGATTTTTATTCCAAAACAAAAAGAATAAACCTTCGCAGGATTTCATTTTCTTTCGTATTATTGTTCTTGTATGGAATAGTAAATAATGCAACAAATCATCCGCAAAAGTAATCTCTCATTTTCTCGGATTTCATGTTTCAGCTCGCAGAAACTAAATGTGACGAGTGTGGAATGGAATGATATAAATTTTTAAGTTATCATGCAGTTTTCTTTTTTCTTTCGCAGACCAAGTTTGGATTTTTTACAGAAGTAACCCATCTAAAAAGCATATATTATTTCATATTTTATACAAAGAATAGTTTTCACTACACCTTTAACAATATAGACAAAACGTGGCTTATAAATTGAAGAGGAGGTCTTTAAAAAGTTACTATTTGTCGAGCTGAGCTTTCTCAGCTCCGTATTTGTATGGAAGATTGTTTTGGGAGTATGTGCATTTGATTTTGATAACAAATAAAAGATAAGAGCATCATGGCACACATCACTGAACTGTATGCCTATACGATTCAGTGAGATGTTTAAAATGAATGCGATGGTGCCTTTCCACAAGATGCCACTTTTAAATTCAAATAAGGCTCCAAAAATGAAAGGATGTTGACAGTAACCCATGTTATATTCATAATTTCTACCTCTGTACATACATACTTTCATACCTATTTATAGTCTATAAACCCATATTTGTCAACCAATGGATAACGTTCATTTCAGCCTCGCAGGTTTTTTACTTATTATTATTACCCCTTTTAGTTTTGTAAATATTCCCTTATGACATTCTTTCTTTGTGTAGGATGAATCTTGTAGTTTTGTTACTGACATGTAAAAATAATGAGAAGACAAGATAAAAATAGTCTTTCATAGTGTGACAAACGGGCCTTGTTAATTTTGTTCCTTCTGATAAAATACCCAAAAAAACTGTACTTGGCCAACTTATTTACTTTACTTACATACAAAACTGAAACAACTTTCCGTTTCTTGTGTACATTTCCTCCTGAAAAAATCCTGATTCCAAATTTGAAAGCACGATAAATAAGTGAAAGGGTAGAATTTGAACCCAACAAAGTTTTCACGACGGAGAAAATAGCAAAAGTAAGCAAAAAGAAAGTGTCACTTTTGTTTCTGTCTGAAGTTTTGCCTGTGTATGAACAAGAGGATGTGAGAGGGCTTTTTATGGGTGCTTGATTTTCAGGATTTAGTATATAGATACGAAGAGAACTGAATACGTGAAAAGTTTGCTTTCCTTTCGATAGCTAAAACTTTATCAGAGAGCAATTTTCAGTAGTTTTGTTATACATGTAGTTTATTAAAATCGAAGAATAAACAGATAAACACGGCTAACAAGGGAGCAACGTATTCATTGCAAATTAAGCAAAGTTTAGGTCCGGGTCCTATAAATGCATAAAACGCAACGCAATTTAATGCCCTGTTTGTTATTTTGACAGTTTTGAAGTGGCAGTATTGTTTCTGCATGTTTACAAGTAGCATAGTAGGAAGCACCTTTTGCAAATACCGCAATATATGCAAACAAGAACTGGATGGATTATACACATATTCATTCAAACATTGACACCAGCTTCCTTTCACATATTTATAAAAAATTAATTCCTTCTCAGAAATTGAGACAATGCTACACATTTCTTTGGTCCAAAGCACAAATTACTGCTATTCAACACGTCTAACAAACCGTCACTAACAAGTGAAAACCATATGTATGCAATGCACGTATTTCTGTCTCCGTTTCCTTCCCACCCATCATGCAATCACGACTCAAACGTATCATTTGTACATTAGGACATAGAAAAGCTTGCGGGCGGATATGGACGTAAGAGTGTAGGCTGCAATTTGTAGCTACCCACAATAAACAAGACACCTTTCCATTCCACGTTCAGTTCTCTAGAAGAATCCGGGAAAGAAGGTAAGGCTTCTTCCAAGAACAGGAATTATGATCTATAAAGGAAACAAACCAAAATAAAAGCAATTCTGGTACTTCAACTTCGTCACTATGGAAACAAGTATAAAAATCATGAAGAGGTACTTGGTAAAGGCTTGAACAAACCACTTTCTTCTTCTTTTTGATTTTTATGATATTATGTTTAAAAGACAAGGATAGAATACACAAAAAGGGCCCAGCAAGAGTTTGGTACAAACGCATTTTCCATCACGTTATCATTATTATTATTATCATATCATTGTAACACAAGCATTCTTCCCAAGGGCAGACTTCCCCCTGTAAAAGAGGCCTTTTTACGACACAATCTGCTCAAACTACATGGAAATAATTATGAAAAGAAGACAGAAAGAATGACGGGGATATTATAGCTTAGAAAAAATAAATGGGAGCTTTCTCCTCGCCTCTATATAAAATACGTCCCACCAGTCTTCGGTCTTATAAATTCAAAAAACATCTACATAATATACAGTACCTACATACATGGTGGTAATATATAAACATGCATGAGGAATTTTGATATGATGGCGTGGTTTATTCTCCTCGTCCTCTGTGAGATGGCATGTTACTACTTTTTTGCTACTTTTCAAAACACATTTTTCTCAGTAGTAAAGTAATATTACACTTTAAGATAACAATTTTGTAGGAAAAGTTTCTGATAAGTGGTATGTAATTCAATATTTATACGGAACGGTACTATAGAAGACGAACATAAAACTACTACCAAGATGAAAGATTATTTTTGTCTTGTATGTATTTATTATAATCTGGCTTTTATGTTGAAAAAATTGTGGTTTCAATTATACCATCTCATTTCCCTAAAATCAACTTATTGTACCTGCACCTGTATTGAAGTAGATACTGGTAAAACTGATGGCCACCTGAACCTGACTGCCGATGTCAATCTAGCACAGAATAGGGCCCCAGATGCCAGATACCCTGGAATAAACCCCCTATTTCTCCAAAAAAATGACAAACAAATGTAATAAGGAATGTAATTTAAAAACAAATAAGGAGCATGTATTTTTAACTGGAAACTAATAGATTGAGATTAATGTCAATAGGATATCATATTATAGTGTAGCATTATACAAGTTAGTTAGTTAGCCATCATTTCTAATACCATTTTTTCGTTTTCATTTTATTTGTTCATTTTATGTGTTTTGCCCAGTCTTATAGCTTAATTAATTAAATGTTTTAACTAAAGGTATCCAATATGATTTGCATTAACCAATGATCCTATTATAACTCAATGGTTAAATGTTGACTCATTCTTTATTTACGAAAGCACAAGTTTACTATTAGTTCCTTATGTTATAGGTTTGGTAGATAGCGATTAAAGTCTATGCAAACATGCATATATTTCACATGGTTTTTCTTTTTCCTGTTGAAATCGAGAAGTTTGAAAGTTAACATGTTTGGAAATATCGATACAATGATAATGATGTTCATGAATTATTATTCTTGTGTTTAGACAGGGGGAAAAGAATTATATGGGAATCTCGTTTTATTTGTTACCAAACCCATTTTATTCGTGACGGAAGACTCACAAACAAGTAATGTAATAAACAGAGTCTAAATCTGAAGAAGAAAATGTAGTTACGGATTTTTTTAAATTCACACAGATCAGACCTTCAATTGATGATTTTGATTGATTATAATGGAACACTACATATTATCCACTACTATATACTTTATCAAGTATTGATAGATTTATGATGCTGTCATATTGAACCTGAATACTATTCTAAACAGGATACCATGACAAACTATTTGCATGTCAAAGCGGTTGTGATGCTTTTTATAAGAATCATTCTCATTCAACACTGGAAAGCAAGGATATTGGACCGAATTCGTATTCTTACTATTGTTTGTATTTTCAAAATTTACGTGATCGTTAGGTGAAGATGGCATATTGCCTATGCTGTCTTCGTTTACACAAAAAATCGGTTTATGGTTGTAAGAACTGATTGACTACACATAGGTATCTCACCATATTCGATCATTCATCATAGTCATGCAAGGTTAACAGAAATGGACAAGTGACATCGTATTATTCCGGACACCCACTTTGGTGCATGTCAAATCCATGGAACCTTACATCAATAAACATAATATTATGTCCATGTGCTGGAGAAAGCATTACAATCGAAATATAGAAAAGTAGTGAAAGCATGAAGATAAAACAGCAGAGTGTAGCTTCGTAATATCTGCGTTGACCAGCTTTCGAAAGGCTCTCAGTCTGCCCAACTTTCAGCCTATCGCCAGGCCAGGCTGAAATTAGAACGAACTCGAGCCATGGTCCCAAGCTGAAGATAAATACCATCAATGAATACAAAATTGGAAAAACCATAACCGTTTCATCAATATAGTACGAGCAGAAAGACAAGACACCTGTATCCGCATAAAGTCTTGCTATATATAATGCTTATGGTAAATACCTACACACGTATGCCAGTAACAGCATTAATATTATCAATCGTATGGCAGGCTCGTATAATATGAACCAAGAATCTACAGCAATTTAAACGGGCCACATCCATAATGTAGAATTGAGTTAACCACTGCATATACGAATGTCAATATACAATTCAAATTTATATATGGGTATGTAAATTTCGTCTTGAATTTTAAATTTACAAAAATGACATATGTACATATTTTATTGGATTCAGAAAAGCTTGATTATAATATAATTTTATAGGTACTGGTCTTGAAAAGTAATTAGTGAATCGTGTTCTTAGTAATTTCGATTTATTGGCATGTGAATTGGCAAAAATAGCAGACAGCATTTAATTAGGCAGAGACTGCAGTGGGAGGCCAGTTCTGAACCCCCATTTCATGCAAAGGTAAAACTTGGAAAGGTTTAGATATAGCACTGCGCGCTGCTGGACTGGCGAGCATTAAATAAACATAGGAAACATCGAATTACGTATTTCAGTGAACTCCACAGCGACACTGTTATGATCTGTTGAACATTCACTATTTTTATTAAAATGCCCTGCTTATATAATTTTCATTGTAATCTAATATATACTGTCTGCAGAACTTGTTAAAATTGAATTCGATGGTCAAAGCATTACAAAAGGGCAATATACAATGCTACTGGAATTTAGAGATGAATGAGCTCGAACGCACAAAAGAAAAATGTCTGAAAGTTATGTATGCATCCTTATCTAATACTGGAACTTTTGTTTGATCTTTTCTATTCTTACTCTGCAACACAGTGCCCCAAAATTCGTTACATGCCTACATGCATTTTCTAGGAGTCGAAATCATAACAATAATAAGATGTGAGACATTTATGGACATCAGCAAAGTATGCTTAAGCCTTCAAGGAAGGTATAGCTAAAAATTAAATTGCATGCCATCTAACAAAGCTTATTTTACCAGTGTAAAATTTACATGGAACTTGAATGAACCATCTAACTTTCATGTTACTTAATAATATGTATGCTGACTGTATACATTATGTGAACTATACATGCATGTATATATGTATATATTTATCAGAAGAAAGTGTTGTATTCTACGTATTTGTTTCATCTTTTCATTCCTTTACGCCTACGAAAGAATATCTAAATGTAGAATATGGAAACCTTCGCACTAACCTTTCTTTTGTGTCCTTTCTGGAAATAAACTCATTGTATCAGTCACATAAATATAATAATAGTTTGCAAAATCCATCCTATGTTGATGAGAACGTTTGGTAAATTGAGCCATATCAATCTGAGGTATTGTAAATTAGACCAGAGCTTACTGATAGTATAGTAAGGTCTGATTAGACTGGCCATCAAATTTTTTTAAACTCTTTGATCCTTTAACTTTAGGTTGTTGATGACTTGATACTAAAATGTGATGGCTACCTTCTAATTTTCATCTAATTTGTATTTTGGTTCACTAGAAACCGTTAAGAGATATCTGTTGTAACGAAATTCACCCTTTGGAAATAGGAAACCCGCTTCGAATAACGAACCTAGTAGATATTCCTACTCTCCCCATTTCCAATTCATTTGCACCTTATGAATCCGCATTTAAAGAGCTTTCAGCTTTAAGATTCAGAACGAAACGATTCATCAAAAGTTAGAGATAATGAAGCCATATACAAGGCCAGTTTAGATACTCCCGTTGACCCCCCCCCCCCCCCGAATTTTTAAACCAATTATTTAAATATTTTAAAATGATTCCGAATCCGATATGAGATTTTAAATCGGTATTAAATTTTAAAAAGTTGTGCATGACCAAAACAGACAATTTCGCAACCTTTTTGCAGTGTAGTCTCTTCCTTGGAAAGTGAATAAAACTTCGAATTTAGTGCTTTTTAGTGTTTTGCTTAACTAACCAAACACAACAGTTGTAACCTTAAAAGAATCGAATAGGCTTGATGGTTGGGAGCCGGGGCCCTGTCTAATTTAAAGAAACTCACAACCTAATCTAACAGTTTGGTATCTAACCCAACTGTATACATACAATTTTTAGCAGACGGAAGATCAAATTCATACAAACATACGTGGAAACACATGCCTTCATTCTTATGGATAACCTTCATGAATATCGAGTAAGTATACAATTTCAAATAGTCTACATTCTCAATTTCAAATATATAGTACGATTTTTAGCAGTGTCCTAAAGATACTGACATTATATTTATCATCTATTGAAGTCAAAACATTCTACGCGTTTTACGACTGTGAGACTTTCAGTTAGACATTCGCATTGCATGATTTTCCTGTTTACAATTCTCCACCAGGATATAATGAAAACTTTGATTACTTCTGAGAACACGCAACTTACATAATCCTTTTTACATGCAGAGCTTAGGTAGTTTATAAAATACGGAGATTCCAATAAGTAACAGGGCATAGAGTTGTTGTTTGGTACTCTAATTTACGTTACAATGAAAGAGTGCATTATTCCGAATCCACTTACCATCCTTTTATTCTCTACTCTTATTTACCAGCTACCATTTAAAAGGAATTCTCAAGTAGTTATTTTCTTAGGGGCATGTCGGTTTTTAAGATCCCAACCCTTGCTAGACGGTTTCTTTACCTTTTACAACAACATGCCAAAAAAGTCATAAAAAAGCACCAGCCAACCATTTACTAACCGATTTACTACAAAATCCACTGTGCATTTTGTTTATGTAGGTCAGGTTCTTTCGCACAAAAGCTTCTAATGCTAACCTCAAGTTTTTCTCTTACCTACCATGACAGATGATGGTCCCTTCATTCACCCTGCATAATAGCTGTCAAATTCGTTTACTACTTTCTCTTTTAAACGAGTGTTTTCCACTTGATGAGTTTAACTGTGCCTTCTTGTGAAGAGAACCGACAAACAATTCAATGTGATACAAAAGCAAGCAACTAAACTATAATATATGTAGCAACACCATACATTCACTGGATAACCTTAAAAAGCTCATCTCGAAATATTTTTACACGCGCACACCTACAAATGCACACCGACAAACGCAGGTTTCTTAAACCGTCCATCCGGGTTTGAAGAACCGGATTTCCTTTTCCGTTCAACAAGTAAGTTTGTTGAAATCTATATACATTAAGCTTTAATATTCAGTTGGGAATATACATACATAGAAATATGAAGGCTCAAGGCTTGGCTCCTGGAGTCCTAACTTAACTAAACGTAGAAACGTGTAGTAACATACTACGTGCCTTTTCATTTCAACATTTCTCGAAGCTAAAACCCTGACATGCTGGCATTGCTGGCTACTACATCTTTTAAACTTACATTATGATAACAAGCATCACTTTTCGACATTTTTGGCCATACATGTTTCCTTCTTTCCTGACGTCACATTTATTTGGACATTCTACCTTGTGCAATCTAACCACTTCCTCTCTTTCGTTTTGTTAGCTAAAAATATAATATACTTTCCCATCGTAATATACTCATATCGAATACCTTTCTCTTGAGGTATAATATGCTCTTAAAGTCTGTTAAATTGTGGTTAAGGGACCGGTGTGCGTTAGGCATGCACATTATACGCAGGGGCAAGTTTAATATTTTTATTCATACGGAGAAAACCCCAAGGTTAAACGAAAATTTCGTTTACGGTTACTGTTCGTATATTAAGTTGTGATCCGTTATAATTAATGGGATGCTTTCCCAATACACTAAAATTCTACTAAAACACGGCACTTCAAAATTTAGCGCCTTGGTACGGCAACCAAAACAGTAGACGATGAATCATCGTTCAAAATAAATCCGGAGTAATGACGTAGGAGCTGTACCTATGAACTCTGACCTACTAATATCTGTATTCTTGCATTGACGCATGTTGTAAAAATTGAAGTTTTTGATGATTGATAAATAATGCTTGATAAAACATTAGTCAACGGTTGACAATCCTTCGCAGTGGGTGTAACTATGTTTTAAACCATGGAAATTCTAATAAAAGTTTAGATTTCGTGGTATTCTAGATACAAACGAAAGGGATAAATATAAATATAAGTGAAATGAGCGTGTAAATATAAGTGATACCCATTCATACCCTTACCTAAACATTTTAAGGCATGTGAAATATTTATGAGAAGTAAGTAAAGCAGAATTGGTTACCAAAATATTATTATTGATTCCCTTTTAGGAATGAACCAAAAAGATTTCACATGACAGCACACTGCACTTTCAAAAGTAAACTGACGTGCTTTTTTGAGTGAAGCTTCTTTCTGGTGTTGAAACAATGATGAAAGGGAATTGACGTAGTACACCAGTTTTCAAGTTTATAAATTCCAGGTTAACATCCAATAACTACATATACGACTTAAGAACTTGTGTACATTATATACGGTTGCACAATGGCAAGAGTTCCTTGTACAGTCAGTACTTTAAATATACGGAATATGGACGCGGATGGACATACTAACATACTGTATTTTAATGCTTCACATACTCTAAGTGAAAGATTCAACATGGAAATGAATATTTATTGAAAGTGTTCTTTATAGGTATGTGTTTAAATGTTACCACAGTTGCTTTAAAAAGGGCTTCTTTACTACTGTCACTACTACGTGAAAGAATTTTCTCCTTTGGTGAGTTTCTCTTTCGGGTTCTTTACAGGAGGGAAATACGTAAAAAGAGATTTGATTGACTTTTCGGAAGTTTGAATTTTAAAAATGTCGAATGTGAATAAGCAAATGCACGTAGGTATGTATTGTGTTTACTGTGGATATAAAGCTTCCATATTATGGAACCTGTGAAATACAAGAATTGGGATACCTAGTTGGCCTGATACAACACAAAAGCACAAAAATGCCATCACTAAGAAAGAACTTTTCGTGCAAAAATGTTTTTCTTGATCTATTCTAGCCCATTCTGGTTTAAGATTTTGATTTTCTCCGGAAAAGGACAGTGAATTCATGAACGCAAGCAAGGAGTAGTTTCAAAAGCAGAAAGTCTTAAAGACGGAAAGGCTCGAAGAGAATGGCTTACCCCATTTTATTTTACACAATCTTATGTCCTATCTTGTTATTTCACGCATCACGTAACACTGACATTGTGGAAAAGTCCGAAAATGATCATTTTGCAATATAACAAAAGTGTACATTTCGCACGTTTCGTAATATACATCTTGTGATGGAATATTTGGCAGTTTATTTATGGAATAGTCAAAATGATCTCTTTATGTAATGCAGTGTATTATCAAACTTCTTTATGGTCCGTGTCCGTGCATTTCGTCGAGTTGTACTTTTGTTTTGAAGTTGAACAAAAATACCTTCACGTCAATGCAACGCACCTATACACACTTCATTCCTCATACTTACAATTACAATTCAACAATTCAGTCCAGTAATTCTGATAAACTATACTTACCTACACAAGTATGTGGTTGCCGAAAACGGAAGCTGGTTGCGCCTCTTCCTTTATAGAACAGAATGACTGTCTAAACACTCCATCCAAACTTAACAACAGAAGGCGCAAAATCTACTTTAACTTGACATTCCATTTATTTTGCCGCATATGGCCCGAAGCGAATATCTTCAAAGAGCTAACTTGAAATTTGAAGTGTAGTAACAAGTAACAACACACTGTTCAGCTCATGAAAACTGGCTAATAAGGAAAAGATCCATTTTATATGAGTGAACTGCCTGTATCACAAGCTTTTGTGGAGTACACGTAAGATACGGAAAAAGTTCTTTTTCCATTTTATGAGCCCGGCCCTTTGATGTTAGAAAAGCAGCTAGTGAAGGTCCTATTATTGTTAAGTAGCGGAAGTTGCGAATTGATTTCATAGTGTCTGTTTGTCCGTGAGAATTTGGGGTGCAACAATTTGGATGTCATAAGGATGTTTTCCCAACAAGATTTTCGGATAGATTTTGTACTTATAAGGGTAGGAGCACCCCCAAAGTCAGAAACATCCTTCTTAAACCGCAAATTTTTATAGCATTTGATGGAGAATTGAAAGTTAATCCTTTTCTCACTGAAGAATCATGTGGATAAATACACAACCCTAGCTATAGTCAGTTTCTACAAAAATAGAGATGATCACATAGCTGACATGATATGATGGTTCACTTTCATCGTTAACTTAAAATACTATATATATGTTCCTCCCGATTATTCCGCACTAGAAACACAAGCTACTTTTCTAATTTCTGGCTTCCTGATTTACTTCCAAATATCAACGTGGATGTATTATATTTTGTAAAATACTGCAGATTTCATTACTACTGCGTAATATGATATATAAATGTCAGGTATGTACTATCTGGTTGGTTATAGTACATAGGTACAGTAACTTTTATAAAGCGTGTGATAGAGTTAACATGTGAGGGCCCACAGTGTGAATAGAAAGTATTACCCCGAGCAGATAAACTTAACGTATTAAGAAAATCATGAAACTAATTTATATCATTCCAACAATTTATGGAACTGGTCATCCAATTATTAAATGTGTCTGCCCTAAGCTATTTTTTCACTTTTCAATGTTCTTTGTCTCTATGAGAGACGATTGATTGTGTCAAACTGGAAATCACATCTTAATGTTACACGGACAATTTTCCTAATTGAGTTAAGACTTTAATTTGTTAATGATAAAACCATGTTATAGGATAACTTTTTATGTCATTTCAAGTAAGCTTCACTGTAACGATATTCTGTCATGTCATCTCATATTCCAAATCCAAGAATAGATATTTTCTTAAGGAAGAAAATATGTAAACGTCATCTTTTAGTACTTGCTGTTGTTTACTTAGCGTGAAATCCATTCATGCATGAATCTCCCAAAAGAGTGTCGGTGTACATAGATGTGGAAACCCTTTTCTTGTTTCTTGGCACTAGTACAAGACTTGATGGAATTTTTGTATGAACCCTATGGAACACACTGGAACTGCTCTACTTTTCTGTTTAATGTATGATATACGGACGAAGTCTAAAAAACATGTTATTTAGGCCAGTTACTACTTTATTATTACACTTATAATATATTTTGCTAAACTCCCCATCCCGAATTATTTTCTTTGCCTGGAAAAATTGAAACAAATAAACCAACTCGATTTTCTTCACTCTTCAGTAGACAGGCTGTTGCAGAAAATACTGAGAAATTAAAGTTAGCCAATATCACTATGCGAGAATTGGAAGGTTTCATTCGTGTAAATGGAAAACTTCATTTGCATTTTGAATAATTTGGAGAATCACATTCACAATAAGTAAAACATCTCACTTGTACATACAATCTTGAATGTCATATATTTGAACATACCTTACAAATGACGAACGAGGAGAAAGTGAGAGAAAGAAGCTAATTTTTTGAAGCCAGCGAACGTTGGATGAAAGACAGAACGAAAGGTTTACTCGTAATCTCCGCTCAATTTCCATATTCATGATAAGGGGAAAAGGAATGTTATATTAATGTATATTGGCCATTAGGATGACTTTCTCCAGTATGTAAAACACGTACAAACTAACTGCACCACCTTCTGCCGCCACATACAACTGTCATCATAACTTTTACCAAAAAGCTGATGGTTTTTCTTTGCAGTCGAAGGAGGTGAATTCCTTTACGAATCGATTACTACAATATAGGCATACTTTGGAAAGCTGAGATGAGTGGCTGAAAAAACGAACCCCGTTTTTTTCCAGAAAGACGAGGTAATATTTATGGATTATATTATCAAATGCATACTAAATACTAAAAAGTGCTCTACAACGTAATAATAAAGGAACTCAGTATAAAGAGTCAAGTATTTTCTCCGTCTCGTCTCTAACTCTCTATTTTCTGTTCGAAGTTTAAAATAAAAAGTATGAGTTTTGTAGAATAAGATGATGACTAGTGAATGAGTGACTATAACTGAGCCAAACCAAGTTAATGCTCTCAAGTCATTAAAACAATAATAACATAATTTAATTTATTGATTTTTTTCTTTAGCCTTTTACACAAGAGAGAAAAGTACTTCGGTTTACGGATAGTGTGCTAGTGAGCGCACAAGGTGCTCTAAAATTTGTCAGTGAAAGCTATTAAAACTTATCACCATTATTTGTTCGCCCACTGATGATGATGATGGTAATATAATGTAAGCACGTGTATAATCTGTATCATTAATTTTGCTATCGCAGTAGGTGGTTCTGTTTTCCCACTAGGTATACTACCCTATATAACTCCGAATAGACTACTGTCTGAGTTTTGACAACATTTAACAGGTATACGTTACATTTTACAGTCATGTCTCCAGTCTCCAAAGATATTGAGCGACAGTTGTGTTCCCTCGCAAACTATGCAACATAACTAATACGCAAGAAACGAGGTGCCAGCTAGGTGCGCAGCGTGTGGGTAGAAAGAAACTATTTTTTGTTAATTTATCATGGTCTTTATTAGGATTAGGATTCCTCCCACCATGTTACACTTTGTACATAAAGTGACGCAGTCACAGCAGCTTATAAAAATAACGCCTTCAATTGTAATTTGCTTAATGGACCCCTTTGAGTGTGTTTATAGAATTATGCAAATATTTAATTTCAATTCAACACGACCATGTGTATGAGAGAGGAAAGCAGAAGCAAAGTGGATTTGCAATATTTTGCCAACAGTGTTGTTAACCTATTTACATTAAAAATGTCTCTTAACGGTAATATATAGTGGTAGTCATATCATAATGTCGTAGCTGCTGTGCGTGATAGTAAAATTGTGAACTAACAGGCGATGCAAAAAAGGCAAAGGGGAAAGGAGATTCATGATAATATATGCAATTACTGGAGCACGGAAAACGAAGAAGAGATAACTAACGGAATCAGGGCAAACACTGTCAAATTGACTAGTGAACAGTAAACATTGTAAACAAACTCCTCCACAAAGTTGAAACATACCTGCATTAGCTTAATATGATTGTGAAAACAATGAGAATGATACGAGGGACAACCTGATGCAGTTTTTATAATAATGATATTGATTTGACGTTTCGTCTATAAAGAGTAATAACCTTATTATTATGATAATAATATGTATGTATGCATTTGTAGAGGTACAAAAATCACTGGAGGTGATATGTAAACTTTTCCATATTTCCTGCCATCTCCGAATACTACTACCGTATGCTTAAAAATGTATAATTACCTTTACTCAAACATTTCCTTTACAGGAGAACATTTTTTGTGTGAATTGAAATAAGTAGTAACATCAACAAACATAAAACTAAAAATACCTCATAAAATAAGTATACAAGTTAAGATTTTGACTGGTATTTAAGGTAAATAAAGTTACTAGTAAGGTCATATCAAGGTGTTTTCCTTAAAAATACCTTGGGACATATATAATCAAATGATTGAGATTGACAACACAATTTCACACGTGTAATTTTTCATGCTTTTGGGTGGATTTTGGCCGTTAATATTTCTGGTATACACAACCTTAATAAATCGGTAAACCAATAGAGGTATGTGCGGAAGGAGTCCTTTAGTAATATTTTTTAGTAATTTGAAGTAATCCTATTCCTGTTTGGAATAATCCAATTCCTAGTTCGTATTTGTAATAATCCTATTCCGATTTAAAGTAATCATTTGCTCTATTTGTTGGAGAAAACAGCATGTCGAAATTCCATTCGGTTTGGAAGTTATGAGGAAAAACATCATTTTTGAAAATTTGCCATTTTCTAAAAACTGTTAGGAATTTTCAAAATATCTCTTCGGATTGTTGTTATTCATCTAAAATGGACCCTAAATCATGTGTCATATGCATATGCTACACTTTGAAATTTTGAAATCGTCAAGGTCACTTAGGTTGACCTTTGACTGATTTGGCTCAATTTCAATAGGGAAGGTCCTTGGTGCCTATTGAATGTTTGTGGAAAGTTTAAGCCGAATTGGATAAGTCGTTTTGAAGTTATCGCTCGGACGGACGGACAGACATTTTGTCCCCTACCCACCACCTCCTGTTTTTATAATGTCGCTTCGGCACATAATAAATGAATAACCTTCTGGTAATTGCCTTTTGCCTCAATTTCTACATACTTTTCCATGAACCATTACAGTTCTAGGAGAACTATGGTTTACTTTATCGTAAGTGCTTATTTCACGACTTAATTTTGCTCATTTTTAAACAAATGGTAAATAATATCTTCCTAACACATCATATCATTTCTTTATAGTCAATATAACGTGTGTTTTTGGTGTGGTTATGTTTTGGTAGCAAACGGAATCCCAAATCACGAATTTTTCAACCTGTGAAAATACAAATTCCATCTCAATTTTGTTCTGGAACTATAATTTTGCGTGTAAAGTTTTCAGAAGATATCAGTTTCCATTGCCAGAATATCATTGAAATATATCTATAAACGCTTATTAGGAAATCCAGAGCTTAACGATACATATAGATTACCATTTGTTTAATCTGTAACCTCAGCTTGGTGAATTCATGCTACTATATTCCTTTAAAAATTAATTTAGCAAAAAGTGGTCTCTTATATCTAGTTGGATGAGATGAGACATCCACAGAAAAAATATGACGAAAATATATTAACAAACAAACCAATTTATTATTAATATCCAACAAAACGACAGGATTAGAATAAAAGACAAGCAAAAAATTAAATACAAGTTAAAACAAATCCTGCCTTTTCATTATACATATGTAAATTCCCTAAATAGTTTAAAACACCTGTCGAGTTGAGACTTACGGGGCAAATAAACACACACACCTACATGTCACAACAACGCTGTCAACGTTTCATGATGGCTCTTTTCCTCCATTTTAGCTAAAACTTTTGTCAAACAAGTATAATCTCTACACACGTTCACGGTGAACTTACAATCCTGAGAAAATGGCAGGAAAGGCTGGGTTGTCTTGAATATAAAGAGATTATACTTTCCATTAATAGGATTAAGATTGCTAGATATTTTTATTAAATGAGACATTGTTAGTGACTAGGACCTCAAAGTGAGTGCCTAATTGCTTCGAAAACGCATGACATTTTTTTCGGTTTTTGATGTTTTAGTTGCTAATATAGTGCCGTCATCTTATAATGTCTGTTAGTCTTCAATCTCCCGACTTGTAAGTAATAAAAGTACTAAAACTGGAGAATGAAGGAACAATTATGATTTTTACAGGGTACCTGCATGAGCTGCATGTCTTACATGGGTATGTATGTTCTGTGGGTATAACATTTTATGCTACAAAAGTTTTCGTGGTAACGGGCGAGTTCTTTTCTTTCGCATTGCTAGTAAAGTTAAATTGACAGTTTTATCTTCACCTCGGTTACCACGACCTCTTTAAAAAGAGACTAAAGATACTTTTTCAGCAAAGGTAATCGACAGAAACTTTTATTTTGATGTTGACTCCTGTTGCAGTAAGTATCCATAATTTAACCAGAGCCAAACTTTATAGAATTGATATGAGGGAACATTGGAATCAAGGCTACACGGTGTACGTTGTCAGATTTTAGGAAATTAGGGGGCCGTCTATCAAAACGTCAAAAGTTGGGTGGGAGCAGAAATTTTAAAAAACAAAAACGTTTTATTTGAATTCCCCGTTGTCAAAAACACCCATCTGATTTTTTAAATTTTTGTCCCCACCCAACTTTTG
>JAHZMV010007472.1:0-16652 GCA_027743765.1 Coecobrya sp. COE2
ATTGCAGTAGAATTCACTCATGTCGCATTTACAGAATACCTTGTCGGTGAATACTTGGCCAGCCTTCTCATGGAAGCATCCAGTGAAATTTCTCAAAAGGACCGGCGATTCAAAGAGAAGGTATATACTTTCTTGTTTGAACAAGTCCTCGACACTCAGTTTGAGCGACAAGATTGTTTGATTATCGACGCCGAAATGTGGCAAGATTTCAGCTTATCCGTGTACAATTTTAAATATCCTGCCATCGTAAATTTCCTTAGCATGCATCTTGAAAATGGAGAATTTTACCCATTAACCATGCAAGAAAAATTTAAGGGAAAGTTTGTACTCCTGAATACAAGTGAGAAGCTTTACAAAATTCTAAATACATGCTGCACAAACAATCATCTAGTTATATTCCGCTACCTCAAAAATTTTCTCCAAGGAATAAAATCGTCATCAATCAAGAACCACAAGAAATATCTTTTCGAAAAAGACCCAGACTCAACATGGGAGCACCACAGTAGGGCGTTGTCCTTAATCTATCTGGCTGCAAAGCACTCCAGTTTAGCACTTGTTCAAGAATGTTTCCAACTTTTCAAGGAAATATTCCACTACAATTTGGTAGACATATGTGAAGTCATTCCAGAAACCTATCCAACACCACAACATGCAGCCATCCTTAAAGGCGATATTTCCATGGTAAAATATTTTGCTGAAAAGATCTCCCTTGCAAATCGAGGCTTACTTCATACATGTGCAGAGAACAGTCATCATGATTCTCTAGATGTCATCAAAAACAAGCTGGAGATATGTCAATGGCTGCTTTCACAAAATCGGGAGCTGTTATGCAAAAATAGTCGGGAAGAAAACACGGTGCTATTAGTGAATAGGATTCATTTGGATTTGATTAAATATTTTATCAACGCTGGTGCAAACGTTTATTCAACTGACGTAAAGGGAAACAGCATTGTCTTCAATGCGGCAAAATATATGTTATCAGAGGAATACCATGAATTGATTGAATTTCTTGTGGAAAACGATAAAGCTAAGGACATTTTCAAATCAGGAACGTCGTCTTCCCAGCATCATCATTTCCATCAAATTTTAAAACAGGCCAAGAATCTAAAAATTGAGACATTCCAGCTTCTTCTATCTTCTTCAGGAGGGAACGTGAACGAGACTGATGACAAAGGCAACAACCTTTTACTCTCTGCCATCCAGCATATAAAGGACACCACGTTTTTTGTAGAAATGATAAAACTGGGTGCTGACTACACAGCAAAAAATAGAATGGGAAGAGGAGTCTTCCACTTGGCCGCAGAGGACTGGCAACATTGAAGCCTTTAAATTCTTTGGTCAATATGGTCTTCCAAACACAAGCTTGGACAATGCTGGTAACCCGCCAATCATTTTGGCTTATAAAAATGTGGAAATGATACAATTTTTCGTGGAACAAGGCGTTTCTCTATACTCAACTGACAAGCACGGTAACACAGTCATTCATCTAGCTGCATTGGGTATGTCCACCGAAAACTGGAACCGACTTATAACCTACCTCATCAACACTAACAAAGCCGCTTTAGTTGACATTCTGGGGAAATCAAATTTGGGAGGATTGACACCACTTCATGCAAGGCTTAACTCTAAAGAGAGCATAGACGCTGACTCTCTTCGTCATGTATTAGACCTACCTGAAATACAAGTGAATGCGAAGGATAGAAATGGCAACAATCTGTTACTGGTGGCTGTCAGCAGAAATGTAGACACTGCTATGCTAAAAATGTTGATGGAGCACGGGGTACACTACAAATCAGTAAACAAAAAAGGTGAGAACGCTCTGCATTTGGCGGTGAAGGAAGCAAACGTGGAAGCCGTCAAAATTTTTATTGACGCAGGAGTATTCGTAAATCAACAAGATAAGGAAAAACGTACCCCATTGTTTATAGCATGTGATATGGATAGAAGGTATAAAGCTTATAATATGAAGGAAAAGATTGAACTGATAGACGAAATTATTGCAGCACTTGAGAAAGCTTGCAATAATAATAACCCATTAAATTGAAAATTTATTCACCGGTTGAAGACTATCAGTTATGTAATTATATCTTAAGCAAGAATTATTGTCATAAGAAATTGTAAAATAATATTTTTATAATCATTGAGGGTTCAGGGAAATTTTTTTTGGTTATTTTCAAAGCAGAGTTGGAACTATTTAATATGCAAATTATTAATGCAAATCTGATATAAGGATGACTTATTGGTATCGTAATGGTAAGTTCAAAATGATTATTCTGTACATACATTTTATTGCTTGAAAAAGGTGGATATGAATCTTTTCTATTGGGTAAAATGTTCAGTTACAGATGATAAATTCAAACGGCGAAATCCTACAGGAAACATTTTACCGCAGAGGAGCATACTTTAATTGATAATTTTAGCTCGACAAAGCTTAAACGCATACATATATTGTAATTTTTGAGTAAGTGTTAGCATAAGTGTATATTAGTATAGTTATTTAAACCAAGTTAGAAATATTAATTACAATTTTTAATTATTCAAGTACCACATAAAATATTTCGATAATATTTATTATTTAATAGTCTATTAAAGTATATTAGAAACGAATATCAATTTAGAAATACTAATAAACTTCAATTTGTGTTTAATAAAATTCTACACTTTGGTAACTAGAATAAGCATAAACGAAATAGTGTAGTGGCAACAAAGACAATTTCTGAACCGAGAAAAATGGACACATTTTTCTTTAGATGAAACAATTCACTGTTAAAATATACGTAGTAGAATATGTATATTTTATGATATTATACAGCACTCTAAAAATAATAAACAACCAATACAAACATAAACTAATGCGTGGTTACTTCCTCGTGGTGAATTATTGCGTGCATCAAAATGTTTAAATACCACGTCTCGTTATGGAAATAGTTTACAGGAAATAGGTAAAATGACATTCTAAACCCAGACAAAAAAAAGAATAAAATGCACCTTTATGTGTAGAAAGTAGTAAAACCATACTGTGTCCAACAGACTACATCGACGTCCCGTGACAATTCTACGAGCATGTAATGTCGTGAGCTGCTACCATAAAACGAGTGCAAAATACATTAACATGCTTCATTGTGACCCTGACCTTATTATGACAAATATGAGTGCATTACGGTTATCGATATAAGCGGTATCCCACCCAGTTAATTAAAAATGTCCCTATTTACAGATATTTATGCAATGAAACGCAATTCCGAGATCTAAAGATACAAACCATAATGAATAGTTTTAAAGCTTTTAAATTAACCAAAGCAAGAAACAGTTATATTTCGGATGATATTTCTTAATTTTGAAGCCATGCCTTAGACTTATGCCGATATATATAGTGAATATTTCTGTAGCTTTAAAATTGGTAGGCTTAATAATGTAAGTGTTTCATTTTAGTGCAGTATTACGCACATAGACAACCCAATACTGAATACCTGGCGTCTGCTTGTTTGCTGGGACATTTGTTTGACAGTAAACATTTTCCAGTTTTCCGAAAAAGTAGTTGTGATAAACCTCAATAAATCCAGTTTCACATTTCCCCTTGTGAATATCGTAATCATAGCTAAGCGTTAGCAATTTGATTGTTGACCCGTCGTCAAGTTCCAAATTCAAAATACAGTTATCATTATATCCTTCCAGGGCGAATGGTAAAACGTTCAGCAATGTACACGAAATATTAAGGATACATCCTGAAATTGAAAATGAATCATAAAACGTCAGAAGTATGAAAGACTTTTGTATCATTCATAATAAATAAATAGGGGTACTTACCTTCAGGAATCTGTGCAAATATTATTTGCACCTGATGCCCACCAATAACATCCAAAACGAGACTTATGTCTGAACTATATAATGGTTCAGGTACCGGTCCACAACAGTCGTTATATATGTGCGACACAGTGGGTTCATTGTTATGGATCCCAACGCGTACAAATTGATCCATACAGTTAGATCCTCGGATTGCCCAATCAACTTGTATGAATAATAATAGTATTCCTGTACCACCTTCCGGCGTTACTATTGTCCAGCTACAATTCACCAGTTGCCCACTATCAGCAATTATTGTTGGAGTTCTTAAGATCCCAAATGTATCGGTTACTATTGATCTGCAACTCTATTTCGAAAACAAACAGACACCTCCGTAGTAATCAAATTGTATAACGACAACCAAAAAATTGTATACATCAATTGTACATATTAATAATTTTCGGCAAGCAAGCAATTTGTTACCGATTTGAATTTGATTCCAAACCAACCACTAAATCTTTTCATGACGTCAGCTTTAGATATAACCGTTAAATGATTTCCTATTGATTGAATTTGGTAATCCCCAAGCGATCGAGTATTGCAATTGGCTAATATAGTATCCCCCTCATAAACCTTATATAGATAAACCATAATGACTATAAAAATACAAACGCATTTCATACCAGTTGATAAAATAAATATAACTATTTAGTACCGCTAGCGTATTGTGATTCTGCAAACAATAATGCGGTAACCATTTCCATGGTGTTTCCATAAAATCAAGAGTAATAGTGCTGTGCTTGTTGACATATATATTCCAAGTACAATCGATATACGGGCCGTCAAATAATTCAAAATTCGGGGAATAAATGTTGCCAAAATTCGCTCGAATTACATGATCACAATCAATATTGTTAAGTCGTCTAACCGTTCCAACAAATCCTTTGTAGGTTATTGTGGTATCTGAATTGAATCTTATGAAAAAGCTTTCCTCAGAAGATGTCAGAATAACCGGTGTATCCAATCTTCCACAAAACTGAAACAATCTTCGTGAGAATTCGTTTTCTCCGTCGTGAACCTACGAAACATGAATATGCTAGCAAAATTAATGTTAAAATAGACATAAATGCATACATTCCAGTGCTTGAGACTCACCACCAAAACATCAAATTGGCAATTTGATTCCCACTCAATTTCAGCATTCTCCAATGTGAGCTCTAATCTACTACCTTTGCTTGTTTGTAATTTCCATCGACACGCAGCATTATTGGAATATTTTAGTGGATGTCGATGGGAGGAAAATTTTTGAACTTTGTCATCGTACAACGTTAAAGTTTCTACACAGCCTGAAACTCCTGAAATCAATTCAGTTTCACATTTAGTTTTGCAGATATTCGAATGATGTAACCTGGCTTTATGGCAAGCAGTGTGAAGATACCTTTCTCCTTCCACTCAATTTTGAACCCTGCAGCGGTCGTATCACTGTCTGTTACAAGGTTTATCTTTACAGTGTCGCCAAGTGCGTTAATTTCTGGTGTCTCACTTCCACAAAATCTTCCCAAAGTATAATCATTGCTGTCTATCGCATGCCAGTTCAAATCTTTAATCTAAAAATAGTAGCGTAGTTTTATATATATCAAATGACGTTATATGAGATTGAGTAATCTAGTTACCTCAAGATAATCCCAATGACAAATCCCATTTTTTCCGCTCTCTAATTTAAATTCCGTAAAATTTAAGTCAATTGAGTTTCCTTCAGAAGCTTCTATAATCCAAGTAACATTCAAATTCGGTGGGTAATTCCCTGGGTAATTAAGACTTTCTATGATTCCGTCAAAGCCATTTAATATCCGACTTGTTACTGCAAATATTAGTATGGAGATTCATTTTTGGTTGCCAGTTGTAAATATATAATGCTATAGGTCTGCATGAATACCAACCAGCTTTAAATTTTATTAAAAAGCCAATATTCCGCGAGAGGGCAGCATGATCTCTGCATCTACCGGTTGAAGACTTGAACTGGAAAACGATAATTACTCTGTTTGTCATTGACTGTACTGAACCGTGGTGCTGATTTTCGCAAAAGGTTCCCAAGTACTTCAGTTTCGTAGTAAGTTTTAGTAACAGTTAGAACATTGTTGAAATTCGCGTCCACAATCTTAAAAGTAAATTCCATACAATAAAAAAATCTTAATGCTTACAATTCCAACTAATTATACAATGCTCAAGACTTACGATAATATCACTGCAACCGCATTTTTCGTCGATCGAATTTGATTTATCACCGCTATTTAATTGAAATAAGTCGATAAAGTCTAATTGTATGGTGCTCCCTTCATTAACATTGATTGTCCACACACAGCGAAAATAAGCAGATCGATTCAATGACTCTGAGTAACCCGGGGACTGAATCAAACCGTAATACGCTTTTACATGTGAATTACATCCTGCAGATACACAGCCATGAGATTCCGTGTTAATTAGATTACTTAAATATGTTATATTTAGTTACTCCTACTACCTTCTTTGATTCCAATCCATGAAAGCTGAAAAGGTGAATTAGGAATAGCAGAATAGTATGCAATCCACATGACATTGTCATCGGACAAGAACAGCTTGTCGACAGGTATAATACCGCATATTGTGTTAATCAGTGGAGATGTTGAGAAAGCTCCATTACTTTCAAATATGACATTCATTAAATTTTACACACAATGGACTTTTACTCTATTGAGGGAAACACATGCATACCGGATTTCTAAATAGCCATTTTCACAACGTGGAATACTGGGAATAAAATCGGTGATATTTAGTTCAACTTGGCTGCCAATAGGAACCTGGAATTTCCACGTGCAAGGAAAGCGGCTCACATAATGCTCGGGATAATTGGGACTTTTTATAATTCCAAATTCATCAAAGGACTCCATTTCACAAGCTAATAGTTCATGATGTAAACCATTGAATTTGAATTTATATAAATCATTTTAGTTTTGTTACAGAATATATATATTGATTAATATTATCACCCGGTTCTTCGTCCAGCATCCAATAGTTTGCCAAAAATCGTTTCACTCCTGAGCCACGAGAGATAAATTCAATGGCAAGGAAAGGTGGAGAAAATGTCTTTGCATATGACTGTGACTTTGTTTTAATATTCATATATGCTCTACTGCGTCTCCTGCAGAATTGTTTACAAATTTTGTACAGACTACAAATACCAATTTTAAGTTGTCAATTTTATTCCATCAAATACTATATTTATATTATACTTACCGGTCCAAAGTATTGTTGTGGGAATGAATTTTGGTGTAAACTTTTAATTCGTCCGTCTTTTTGTCCAGATTTACTGAGTACCACACCAATCTTATCATTTGTTTCGGATGACCGCAAATAATCCATAGACAGTTCGACTTAGGTGGCGAACTTTTAGGATAACCGGATGATGATGCGTTGCCTTTTGGACCAAACAGTATGCCTTTACAGTCGCTCGGGCTGGCTTTGTAAGAGTCAATCAAAGCTTCGTAATTTCTGCACGGATGCGTGTCAATGTCTATGTCATATTTCTCTTTCGGCAATATGGATTTCTCAGTGATAGAGCTGGAGAGAATTGTGGTAGTTTCCGTTGCCGTCAATATGTAGTCTGTTGTATTTTCTTAAATATTCACCGTTTTGCATTTTACGGAACGATACATTATTAACATTTTAACCATGGAAATGTTTAATTTGTTTACCATAGAAATCATAGATTGTTGTATTTAGAAATGGGCTCGATGAGTTCAATTTCAATAGACACAGTAGAGAAAAGAGTGTAATAATTACTAATATTCTGAGAAACATTTTGCACTCTATCAATGTAATATTAATTGCCAACGGGAATCATTAAAATGCATGATATGTCAAGTAAAAACTTAACAACTACTCAGCACTTATTTAGAAAAATATAAAGCAACTGCAACTTTCTGTCGATGATTTTCATTTTCACTTCAAGAGACGTGGAATATCCGCTTCGTGAGATGCGACGGGATGGGCTACTGAAATGATATGTAATAAGTGGCTTATAGCGTCGCATGCGAATTTGTCATCAAATAGGTTCAGAGTAGAAAACGAAATTTGTTTGAACTAGTGTACAATCTTATGTGTTTCATCCTAAAAAGAGCTACATAGATAATGTTATGACCAGAGAAATTGTCAGCATTTTAGGAACAGTTGCAGTTAATTCCTAAACGAGAATAAAACTACCTATACCGATACAGTTACCTGTACATAGGTTTAACAGACACAGGGTTTAACAAAAACGAAACATTCACAAGGGATTTTGTAATTATTTGGATAGAGGAAATGATGCAAGATGTAAGCATGAACTATCTGTATTATAAATATGGGAACGTAATTATTGCGGTATAATATCATGTCGGTACTAATACACCCAGACATCACCTAGGTATTTATATCTGTCATAAGTATCTACCATAAATATATTGGAATGCATCAAACTGCATGTTGAATGCGTGCGCCCTCTAGAACAAATATAAATGTGATGCAGTGACCTACATATTACCCAACTCACCAGACAAAATCCAGCTCTATAGAGGTTTACACATATGTAACTGGCACCTTATTTTAAACAACAGACAGACATATAGAAATATTAAACAATATTACAGAAGAAACATTCCGAATAAAATGTTTTTACTGCTTTCGTTTTAATAACAACAACAAATGAGTACATCGCTTATTTTATTGCATTTTCAAATCTTGGAGCTGTATATTTATAGGGGTAAATATTTTATTTGATTATTTATGAATTATGCTAATTAGGTTAACAAGAATGTCTTGAAATTCAAACGTTGCAATGTAGATTGAGTTACCGAAAAATTACAGAAATACAAGAGCATCTTATGTGATGGGAAAATGTAATATTAAAACTCATTATCTGATTCTACATTTTTTAAATAACTGCCTCTTCATAAAACCAGGATATCTGATATTTAATTAAAAGTTCAGATATAGAAATGAAACAAATGTAATTTTGAATGTTGTCGAAAATGAGATGGCTTTCTGATTCGATGAACCACCACCAGTTGTAACCTTGGTCCTTGGGAAATTAACCACGACATCATCCATATTTGCACGAATGTAAACTACCCAATACCGAGGACCAGCTTCATCCACTTTTATTGGAATATCCATGAGGCAGTATACATTTTCCAATTGACCAAAGAAATTTCCAACATAAACCTCAACAAAGCCGCTTTGACATTTAATTTTGTGTTTTTCGGGATTGTAGGTCATGGTTATTAAACTTATAGCAGAACCATTGTCAGTTTCAATATATGAAACGCAGTCATTGAGTAACGTAATATTCTGATTCGTCAGGTAATCCATTACATTAAAATAAGTTAGGCTGCACTCTGAAAGTTAAAGGGAATTTAATAATCATCATGTATAGAATATATTCTTAAATGTACCGTAGATTTATTCAAACTGACCACTAGGAATCTGTGCAAACAACGCTTCAATATACAAGTTTCCCACGACTTTTAATGTCAAATCTCCGGATAAACTATGCAAAGGTTCAGGTATCGGTCCACAGCAATCCTCATATATTGTAGGATGATCTGACGAGTTCCTGGTTACGCTGACATGTACAGAGTGATTCGTTCCACTTGCTTCTCCGACTGCCCAATCAATCCGTGTGAAAAGCACCACAATTTTCTTTTCAGGGGAGGGTGCAATGATTCTCCAGTTACAGTTTATAACTTCTCCAGTACCCTTCATTATGGCTGGTGTTGTCAAAATTCCAACGTCTGCCGATATCACTGACCCACATATCTGATATCCACGCAAATTATAATTATTCAATTATCAATTATTTTAAATAAATTGCCAGAAATAAGCATAAAGTATTGGTTTTAAGTCATTTACCCGTGTATATTTGATAGCAAACAAATAGTCATCCAGCTTTTGTTTACCGTTTCTAACTACTTTAATTCTTAAATGGTTCCCGGATGATTCAAATGTTTTCCGTCCTTGATCCAGCATATACAGGCATCTTGGAATTAAGAGTTTTTCACCGTCGAAAACCTAATTATTATTGCGCAAGTAAATATTTTGATGCTTTAACATTTAATGGATTATTTTCATGGGTTTAACTATTAATACCTGAAATGTTACTCCTTGGCAAGTTTCCTTTTTCAAAACTTTATTTCCGATAACTTCAAACTGGATTGTACTAAACGCATCGACCAATATGTTCCATGTACAATTCATATAATGATTGGATTGACCGCTGGTACTCTTCAAATAAATGTAACCCGAGTTTGACCTGTACTCGTGCTCACATTCAATATTATATATTTGCTTCACCGTTCCTGCAAACCCTTTGTATTCTATTGTGGTGTCAGATTCAAATTTTAGAAAGAAGCTTTCTGAAGACGACGTAAGTACAATCGATGATTCCAGTTTACCACAAAACTCAAAAATTTTAGGGGCGAGCTCATTCGGTCCATCGTGGACCTAAAATGTACATATTTCATATATAAAAAGGTTCCTATGACAAATTAATTTATCAAAACTCACCCGCAAAGAATCATATTTGCAATTCGGTTCCCACTCAATCTCGGCTTCATCTAAACTGAGTTGCAATCTATGTCCAGTACTTGCTCTTAATCTCCATCGACAAATTCGGGAACTAGCGTATTTTGCTGGATGCCTGGGTGTACTGATGTTATGGATGGTTTGGTCGATTAAGTCAATGGTCTGTATGCAGCCTGCAATCCATAATACATAGCCAGATTTATAAATGCCATCACATTTGGTTTAACTGAAAATATTTAGTTTTTATTATACCTTTTTCCTTCCAAGCTAATCTGAACCCTTTTTCGTAATTGCTGTTGTCCGTTACAAATGTAACAGCTAATGTGTCGCTACGTGGAATGAGATTCGTTATATTGCTGGTGCAATATTTGCCTATGGTAAACTTGTTCTTATGTTTGTCCCGACGATCCCACTCGGCAATCTGTTATTCAACAGAGAATAAAATAAACCATACTACAATCCTAATTACAAAAAAACACCATTACATTATAAATATAATTTTTCGAGTCAAATTGCTAAAGCTTATCATTCATCCGCAGCATTACCATCCGGATGACGATAACTACTACTAACTTCGACATAATCCCAGGAACAACTTCCATCTTTTCCACTCTCCAATGAAATATTCGAAAAGTTCAAGTCAATTGAATTTCCTAGAGAGGCTTCTATAATCCAGGTAACATTCAGATTTTCTGGGTATTTTCTTGGGTAATCAAGGCTTTCAATCACTCCATCGAATCCTCCTAGAACACGAGATGTGTCTGCAATCCAAATACTTATTACCGATTTTGTACATGAATTAAATGGTACAATAATTCATTCATACATGAATGCTCACCTGCTCTATACTTTATTGCAAATCCAATATTCCGGAACAATGAATTCTGATCCTTGCATTTGCCCATTGATTCTGCTCCCCGCACAACAAATTTTATGGATGCTTTGTTGGTTGATGAATACAAGGAATTGTGATACTCATTTTCGCACACTTTTGCAAGTTGTTTAGAATCGTCTTCAATACCATCAAGGATCTAAAATATACATATGTGCGCTTTGTACACATACATAGTAAAATGACTCTAATAAATAAAATCAAGATTTATGATGGTAAATGTTGTCGATATACCATAAGGAAACTGCAGCCACATTTATTCCACACAGTGTTCAGCTGAAATATATCTATAAAGTCTAGTTTTATGGTACTTCCTTCATTCACCTGGATTTTCCACGTACAATCCACATCGCTCATGGAACGGTTTAATGGCCCATAATAGTGAGGCGATTCCACCACACCAGAAGATTCAGTTCGTGTGCCACCACATCCTGCATTTGAATCATTATAAACTACGGATCATACAAAATTCCAGTACATATAGAAGCCATTATTAAGTTAGGCTACCTTTGTGTGTTGAGTTCCATGGCAGCCGAAATCCGGTATTGGGAATCCCAGTGAAATATGCAATTCTCATAACGTTCGAATCCGAACTGCAGATGTTTTCGTATGGCTTTCGACCACATATCCGATCGATAATTGCTGAAGTAGGCATATCTCCATTCCTGGAAATATTATTGCTTATATTTATATAAAAGCATTATAATTTCGTTTCCTATAAAATACAAAATATCTAACCTAATTTCAATGTATCCATCTTCACATTCCGGAACAACGACAGCAAATTCGGTCAGATTGACCTCAATCTTTGTGCCATGTGGCGATCTAATTATCCATACACAGGGAAATGTGCTAATGTGAGTGTTCGGATAGTTAGGAGTTTTTATGATACCATTGCTACCAACATATTCTTGCTTGCAATCTAGAAGCGAATATAAGTGCATTATTAGTCATTATATCAATTTATGAAATTGTTGAAGAAACATTTACCTGGTTCCTTGTCCAGTATCCAAAATTCAGCTTTAAATCGTTTGTAAACCGGCTCATTGGAGTCAAACACAATTGCCACTGTAGGTGATATAAATGTTTTTGCAAATGCGGTTGGACGCTTATTAATGTACATATATGGATCTCTAATGCAACAAAAATATACCATCATAATTCGTTTCTAATAATTGCTATGTACTTTCCGACAGCGTAAAACTTTTACTTGTTATACCTTTTCAATGTTTCACCGATGCTGCTCCCCGGAACAATTTCGTCATAGACTTTTAACTTGTTTTGTGCTCGTTCGTTGAATTTAGCAGAGTACCATACCAATCGGATCAATTGATTTGGATAACCACAGATTATCCAAAGGCATTTGGAATCCTTCGGTGCACTTTTCGGGTAGCCCTTTGACATAATCGTACCATTATTTCCAAAATGAAATCCCTTGCAATCACTTGGTCTCGCGTTGTATGAATCAATAAAAGATAGATACTTTTCGCAGGGGTTTGTGCTCTCTTGATCTTCATGCTCGTCCTCATTATCTGGCTCAGTTAGATCTTCTAACATATCTTCGGAAAATATAGTGTCCGAGAATGATGCATTCTGTGTTGAAACATTTCCTAGGAAAACCCGGTTATAAAAAGATTTTGTGAAGGAAAATTTAAAAGTGACTACTACTGATTTAGAATATTTTAAGTTGTTACCAAAATTTTCGTCGATGATATTATCCGAAACGACCGTTTGTAAATCCGTCTCCTGTGAACATACTGTAGCCATTAATAAACTTAATAGCAATAATGTCGACCCCATGATTTTATCGTATTTTAAATTGGACTTTCTGCAAACAAAATGTATTCTCTTTCAGAGTATAAAAATATACTACCAACATTTGTGGATATCCATTCACAAGAAGAATTGCTGCATGAATGACAAGTAAACCTCCTTTTTCCAGCGAGGATTATACCGGCTTCATGTTGAAATAAAAGTATATTATCTTCAGTGTAAAATATTTCGCAAATAAATTATATCGTGAGTAGCAGACATAAATCCTTAAAATGCGTGCAAATATTCTTTTGATATTCTTTGTATAAACTTCGACTATGCTTGCGATGAAACTACGCCTTCATAATATAATGATATGGCGTCCTAATAATTTCACAGTATAAAACTATAAGCCTACATGCACTCATTGTCAGTAGAAGATGCCAGTTATGAAACGATGAACACGATTATAAATAAATGTCCATATAGCCACGCTGTGATAATTGAATAAAAACAAGATTATTTTCATAATGAGACTTTCTTACGTGAACTTTTAAATTGGCAAGCACATATTTATTGGAGGTCTCAGAAATTTTATTTATGACTGACATTTAAGTGCATAGTTTTTGTTTAACTTTAGACAGTATTTTAAACAAAAAATATTTTTCATTAACTGAAAGAATTTATACGCAATTTCTAATTTTTCACATAACCCACTAAATATCTGTTCAACCTGATGATTTGGAAAAGAATGGCGTGTATAATAGGTCACCACCTTCGACTATGTCACCATCAACGTATGATCATATCAATTATAAAGGCTATTCCATAATCCCTACGACATATTTGCATAAGAGAAAATGCATCTTAGGGAATAGTTTATATTACAAAATACTTCCTTTCAAGAAGTTATCTGAAATTTCTAATGTTTCACATACTCTAGTTGACATTTTTTTCAACAGATGGAATGGAAGACGATTATGTCCATGAAGAGTAGCATCCGACTTCATGTATTTTATCTTCAATGTATCGGCATATCTCTTTCGTAACTGGACACACTCTATTTCATGGACTGTTCATTGGCCAAGTCACTTTGCAATTTATATTGACTTGATTCACAATTATTAAGGGCAACATAATGAAACATAAGCTATTAGAAGCAACAATATTAATAAGATGCTAAATTCCGTTAATTAAAGTGAATAAATAAATCGTTATTCCAGACAATGTGCAGGTAGATAATTAAGATGAAAACAATCGAAACTGTGCGCATCTAAAATTTGTTTTGTTGCAACCTAATAATGAAAATGCGCAATATAATTATATTAAATCCACAACTCTAGTTCAGAGTCAGTACCACAGGAAATCAATGTTATTCAATTCAAAGAGTAACATTAGAAATGTTATATGACAGTCCCATACCAGTTACAGTACTACGCACATAGACAACATAATACAGTGTATCGGTCGCTATTGTGTTTGTAGGAATATTTGCTTGACAATAAGTATTTTCTAGCTTAGCGAAAAAGTAGCTTTTATAAACCTCAACAAACCCAGTTTGACACTTGCTTTTGTGAATTCCAAAATCGTACTTAAGCGTTAGTAATTTTATTCTTGAACCATCCTCATGTTCAAAGTTTAAAATGCAATTCTTGTTATATCCTGCTAGAGAGAATGGTGTTATGTCAGGCAAGAGTTTCGTGACATTTTCGATACAGTCTGAAATCGCAAATCAAAACAGATTCTAAACATATGAAGTATGAGTAATAATGTGGCATTCCAAATTAAGGTATACGGTAACGTACCGTTAGAAATTTTTGCAAACAACGTTTGCACTAGAAGACCTCCGATTACGTCCAAAGTGAGACCACTGTTCGATATATATAAGGGTTCAGGTATTGGTCCACAGCAATCCTTATAAATGTTACCAATGGAAGTGTCATTGCGAGAGACGCCTACGCTTACAAACTGATCCATACAATTAGATCCTCGAACAGCCCAATTAAGTTTAGTGAATAGTAGCAGAATCCCAGTACCAACTTCTGGCGCTATTATATTCCAGCTACAGTTTACCAGTTGTCCACTACCAGCTATTATTGGCGTAGTAGTCAGGATCCCGACTGTTTCGTTTACGACTGATTGGCAGTTCTGCGGATTAGAGAAATAGAACGAAGTTTAGACACACAAATTTCCGTATTTATGCTTATGGTCCAGTTAATATGAAATGCTATATTTATTTTTTAACTTATTACCGCTTTGAATTTGAGAACAAACCAACCAGTAAATCTTTCCATCGAATCTGCTTTAGCTATAACCGTTAAATGATTTCCTGTGGATTGTATTGGCTGATGTCCACGCGAACCAGTGTTGCAACCGGCTAATAAAATATCCCCTTCAAAAATCTGTTTCGACAGACCAAAGTAATTGAAATAGCAAGCATACATTTCATGCAAATTTCAATAATTCATTATAATCACCATTATTACCGCAAAGTTATTAGTACTCTGTAAACAGTAACGATCATAGGTCAACAAGGGGGTGTACAACCCGTACAGATACCTTTTGTCAAAATCGGGCTAACGATACCTTTTTGGCCATCGCGAAGCGATGGCTAAAAAAGGCATCGTCTCCACACTTTCCGCATACCTTTCGTATCAATACCAAAAAGATAAATACATGATCAAACATTTCGGATACCTTTTTTATCATCCGGAAAAAGGTATCGCTTCAATAGTTCTTGAATACTCTTTTAGGAAATGAGAAATTGGGCATCGTTTCTATACTGTTTAATTGCAAAAAGGCATCGTTTCCATGATTTTTGGATACCTTTTTTGTAAATGGCAAAAAGATATCTTATCAATGATTTTTGGATACTTTTTTGTAAAACGCAGAAAGGTATCAATTCCATACTTTTTGAATACCTATTTGTTCGATATCAAAAATGCATTGTTTCCATACTTTTTGGATACCTTTTTTATAAATGCCAAAAAGGTATCATTTCCATACTTTTTGGATACCTCTTTTATCAATGGCAAAAAGGCATCGTTTCCATACATTTTGGATAAGGTTTTGTAAATGGCAAAAAGGCATCGTTTCCATACTTTTTGGACAACGTTTTGTAAATGGCAAAAAGGTTTCGTTTCCATGATTTTTGGATACTTTTTTGTAAAACGCAAAAAGGTATCAATTCCATACTTGTTGTATACCAGTTTTTTTAATGGCCAAAGGGCATTGTTTCCATGGTTTTGGATACCTTTTTTGAAAATGACAAAAAGGTATCATTTCCATACTTCATGGATGCCTGTTTTTTTAATGATAAAAAAACATCGCTTCCATACTTGTTAATTAACCGATATTTCAGTGGCAAGAAGGCATCGTTTCCATACTTTATGGCTACCTTTTTTGTAAATGCCAAAAAGGTATCATTTCCATACGTTTTGGATACCTGTTTTATCAATGGAAAAAAGTCATCGTTTCCATTATTTTTAGATATTTTTTTTGTAAATGGCAAAATGTTATCATTTCAATACTTTTTCTAATATGTGTTTTTCAATGGGAATAATGCATCGTGTCCATTCTTTGTGGATACTATTTTTATAAATTGCAAAAAGGTGTCGCCTTCATACAT
>JAHZMV010007473.1:0-13168 GCA_027743765.1 Coecobrya sp. COE2
ATTGCTCCGTCTTCCAACATGTGCAACTGATATCATTCAAAACTACTTCAATAACTGCTCCAAATGTCTAGTCTCGATAATGGATCATCAACTGCATGTTTATTATTTCAACAACATTCCAGATTCTTACATTAGCAGCCATGGTTCGGATTTCGTGGGCATCCAAATATCCTTATGGCGGAAGAATATTCGGCCAAAGGATGAGTTCTTTGATGTTTGGGCAATCCTTGCCCCTTTTCAGTGGCCAGTGTGGCTCATATTTTTACATAGTAGTTGTTGGTTTATGATTTTGATTAGACTTACTTCAAAGATAGCTGACGGCACAGTCTTCTACTTCAGTTTCATGGTTGTTGTTTTTGAACAAGGTGGCAACATAAAGAAATTTTCCGGAAAAAAATATTTCCACCTGATTTTAATATGGCTCATTAGCTGCATTCTTCTTAGACAATTTTATATTTCACAAATCTTTAAAATGTTAGCAGCGGAGAGATGGAGAAAACATGAATTCAATTCTATTAATGACATAGTTAACAAAACAAATTCACATATTATTGGCCAAGGTCAAATTTGGGACTACATTGATACGTACACTTACTCTAGCGACGAGACCCCAAATAGGTTTCTTGACATTAAAAGACAATCGTTAAAACATATATTTTCGCGCCTGTGGTCCAAGCGGGAGGATTTGAATATTTCATTATTCCAGGATCACAAGATGATACCGATGAAATTGGGACCTTGCGTCAAATCTCCGCTAAGACCCCTCACAGGAATGGCAAGCAAAGAAAAGACATTTTCATGCACTGCACAAAATCATTTTGTAACACTGCACAAAAATGACGTGGAGTATAATTTCGTGGACGATAGAAAAATGATATTATGGTGGAAATTCGCGTTAGAGTTGGAATCAAATCATCACGAGGTGGGACGACAGTCTTTTTCATTGTCGTTTGCAAATATTGTTCTTTGGTCGTCAAACTGGAGAAATTTCTTTACTTCTCAATTTGAAAATTATTTTGCCAACTTGGTCCAATCTGGAATTTACTTTTACCAGGCGAATATATTCAAATTGTTAATGGAACGGGATTTCCGAAATGATATCAGAGCAATTAATTGTGCCGACACTAAGGACTCAATTCTAAAATATTCTGATTGTGTAAATCGATTGCCTCAAGTGATTCACCGCTGGTTACGACCTTACAAAGTTCAAAATCCTAACACGGATCCTCTAAATGTTTTAAATTTTAGAGCGCTCTGGTTGTTAATTGCGGGATTGTTGATTTCAAGTATTGTGCGTTTTCTGTGGGAAATAATTTTCTAAGTCATTCTAAGTAAAAGTTTCTTTTCCAGAAATTTTAAGCTAATTCAGCCACCCAATTGTATGTCTTCTGTGGTTTTACTATTCAGATATAAAAATATATAATACACATTTACCAGACTTACGCATTTTCTCAAAATTTTCATAAGAATTTTATCGGTGCATAAAAATGCTTTGCTTTTTATTTGGTTTTTAGCGAAAAATAAATTTAATAAATTTAAAATGAAGGTATCAATATCATATAGATTGAAATTATATCTGTACGTTCTGAATACAACGAAAATAAATTTACTCAATCAAAACCAATCAACGAAAAATGGAAATAATTAACTCCAGAAAATCCATGACAATGTTATCTTCCGATAACAATGTTGGACCCATTTTCGATTTCATTCCTTTTGGCTGGGTTTCCGAGCAGTAGTTTGCAAAGTGGTCATGCTGTTTTCTTGAATCTTCCAAAATCTGGATGCAACTTTCGTCACAACAATGACACGTACCTACTCGAGAAATCTCTGATTGTAAACCACTACCTTTCATCATTTTCAATCCTCGACAGCAAACATTCTCCTTTGGACAGTCCTTCATATGCATTAAATCATTCTCGTCATTGTAAACACAGTTATAGTTGGAGTAGCATAGTTTATTCGGCTCGGCTTTGTATTCCTGGAATTCATTTTCCTTGAATTCCTATTCATTAGTGAAAAAAAACAAAAATTATCAAGTCTCATTAGAAAAACATAACACCAATTATTTACCAAGGAACATCGTGTATGGATAACGTTTTAACAGTTTATGCAGTACAGGTGCCTAAATCTGTTTTAAAGTAACATAAATTACGATTTACCTGAGCAGTGATAAAGGGAGTGACAATCAGCGAAACAAATGTCGCAAAGCAATGAAAACGTTTCATCGCTTCAATTTTTATAATGCAACAGTTCACTTGGGAATGCTTTGGTGAGAAATGTTGATCCAAATGAGAATGTTATGGATTTTTATGTGCTCAATTCAGATGGCAAGAAATTGTGTTTTTAAATGAATAAAGAAATTCCACCTGCCTTGTACCATGTCGGAAGACTGACTGAATAATGCCTACAACGTGAGCTTTTGTAATGCACATAAGGTACCACAAAATAATGTCGATTGTGGTATGTTGCCTAAAATGCCAACTGTTAGTAAAATAGCATAGAACGATCTATTAATAAGTGCAGACATATTTTCAAGCACATAATCCGACTGAGGAATTCTTCCTATTTTTCTCTTCCATGTGAAGCGGATGAAAAACCTCTATCATACAATATGCTAATTGTGTGAAAATAAACTTCGGGCATTTAGAAAAAAGTTTAGGGATACTTTGTAAAAAGTTGTGTTTATGCTCTAAAATTATTGAAAATTACAACAACTTTTATTTCCAATTAAATTTTGCATATTTTTTACAAGAAATACTCTGCTTATTGTGAAAATATTACATATTATGAAATTGGAATGGTTATAGAAATTTAGTAACATTTGTACTTCAAGATTCATCAAATATTACATTACGATATCACACGCAACTTTAAACGTAACTTGGTTTAACTGTGGTGTCCGTACCCACAACACATATTTTTACACCTTTTGTACATGAGCGAACACATGTACAATGTTCTAAACTATTTTTATCCTAAACCTTCTTCGACCCAAGTATTAAAATTTTATGTGAATACTGTATAACGAATGCTTACCATTACAGAACTTAATAAATTATGAAAGGAATTGTAATGAAACATTTTGTATTTTTAACTGAATGTAACCCACATGTAAGTTGAAAAAATAAACCTGCCGTAAATATAAATGAAGGCAACATTGTACAACTTTGTGGTAAAATATGAAATATAAATTCGGGCATGATATTTAGGTATTTAGAATCCTGGTTGCATTTCCATAATGAAGAATTTTTAGATTTATTATATGGCCTTGTTTTATATACCCTTCCTTCCTTATTGACAAAACTTTGCTTCCAATGGCTACGCAAAATAAATAACCCGGCACGGAACACCTCGTTCATCTCAAAAGTACATATTTCCGAGTACCAGCCTAGTTTCCGCAAAAGCAGAGAGATGTAATGTCACTGCCAAACTTGAAACTAGCTTTTACTGGGTTTGCGTTTATGATGAATGGGGCAGAAAATAAGATATCAAGTAAAATTTGAATAAGTTAACTATATAATCTGAACAACAAAAAGGAAAGTCGCAGTTATGAAAACATGGGAAACTTATAATTTGTGTTTTGAACTAATAATATGTAGAATACGAGAATCAAGACTATATAAAGTTATGGCGATTTCATCTCGAGGTAATATAATTGCTTTATTTAGAATCCAAATTTTTATTATAGACACGATGTCATTTATTTATTTGCAGTAAGTTTGAAAAAAAATATTCAGGTTTTAACATAGGGTAAGTGGATGACGTTTACAATGCTTACGAATGCATGTAAAACTATTACAAAATCCGCAAATTGAATGCATGTGTACACAAATTCTTCAGATGAGGAGGGTTGGAAAGGGGTGGACTGTCAGGATGCATGAATTTTCAAGCATCACACGTGAGCGGCATCTGTTATAAACGAAAATGAAAAATTATCTAAAAACTTTCGTGTTGTGCCTTCCCGATGACAATCTAAAAATAATAGTATTTAAGATTTGTTCTATTTCAAGATTCGAAAAAGGCTGGAACCGAGAGATTTTGTGTATGAGAGGGTTAGACGATCGTATTATCAAAAATATTCAACTTGGATGAATTGGTGCATATCGTGGAAAGATAATACTGTCTAAATCCACCATCAATCCGGAAAATCAGGTTCGGGATGGTTTTTAGGAAATTGAGCAGACATGGCATGGTATCTTCAAGATTTTCATGGACGTTCTGGTGGAGAAGTGGAATATGGTGCGAGAATCAGATCGATTTATGTTGAAAACCAGAGAAAATTCGGTGCATGTATTCAAAAGTTATTGGCGAGCAAACTTTTATCATTATAAATTGAATTACCCTCGTGTTTTATATAAATAAATTTAATGTTTCAATTTAAAGCTTTTTCAGTTTTTAAACTGCAATTCTCTTTGTCTTAGCAAGAAAAAATGTCCTCTGAAGAGTAAATCTGATGAGTGATGGTGCCCGTTTCTTATCCATTTTATGAAATTCCCCAATGCTTAAGCTTATTGGTTTACAACTGCGGACATATTTTACGGACCAAATGCAATGAGTCCATGAGCGAGTACATTTTAAGATTTTCCTTAAATAAGCAACAGATTCACTTCGAATGTGCAGTACTGCAACAGAGATGCATACAAACATGCAGTTGAGGCCCGAAACCCCTACATATAACTGTATGGAAAAATGAGCCGAGAAACCTATCAAGTAATACAATAAACATAAAGAACATAGGAAAATGACCGATGACCAGACAACTGATTGAAAACAGTTGTCGCTTAGCACGACCAGAACTTGTATTTGTCGGTAAAGTAATCCTATGTTACATCGCTGATTGAAAATGGAACATGGTTGGAGTTCTTTGAAGACCTGGCTGGAAGCAGAAATTAATTAACAAATTTCTCAAATATGTTGAGTAGATTACACGAATTAATGTAGGTATAACTTAGTTGCTTGAAATTGGTTTGAATTTCATTAAGCGCTACCAACATCAGACATGTCATGTTTAGTCAAACAGGAGCAATCATGAAAAATTGAAGGAGAGTAGCAATATTGTTCACCAATATTGATGGCTGATCACAACGCCAATGATTAAATAAATTAGGAATCAAATTTTGGCAGTGAAGAGACACAACGCTCAACGGAGTAAAACGAAAAGCGTTGCCACACCTCCCACGGAAATTAGAATTAATAAGCAAGTAAGATAGTCACTGCATAAATCATATTTCCTGTACAGCTTACTAAGCTGAGATTTGAAGACCACACCGTCAGATATCTGAAATATGCAGTTGAGTGAGGAAGTTGCAAATTTCATGGGCATAATGTTGCGCAACTAAAAAGCAGATAATTGTTTCCCACTTGCCAATCAGAAGGAGACCGTGGAATATAACGTATAGGAAACTTGACTGGAGAGAATTCCTCCTGTAGTGAAAACTCAATTCCCATAACGAGGAATACTAGTTAAATATTTCTTTTCCACCGTTCCCACTTATTGAAAATCTGTTAGATTTTTGAAGGTTGTTATTACTATGAATTGGAATAAAAGAATAAATTTTATTGGTCGGAACAGTCAGAGTTCCTAATAATTGCGTTACTACATTGGTTGGCATATTTTAACAAATTATTTCCAGTAAACTGAGATTTTATGTTTCAGACGCAGATTAATCCTAGCGATTATTGCCACCATTTATATACTCTTACATTTTTACATTCAAACGTTTATATTGGAATAGAGGCTTTTTCCTTTGTTGTTTGTAGCGCATTGCCCCTAAGACAATGCGCCAGTCTTTTGAAATGTGACAGCAGTGCTTCTCACTGCTGCCTTGGAACCACGTTGTCCATTCACCGTCAGACGCGTGGATTTTCCCCAGTTTTGTTCTCCTTTTGGCCTACTGCATGGCAAAAGGCACGTTCATTTTCCAACTTGCCGTCTCATTCTCTCACCAATCAACCTATTCAACTTTTATCGTGTGTGTTGCACTTGTAAGTGCGAGCGGAGTTTTGTCCTTCTGAAGGAAATTAAGAGTGATTTTTTTTGAGAGTTTAATTGTTGGTCCAGTTAAATAAAGAGTTTAATTGTTAATTAAAATAATCCTTCATCTGTGCCGTCACCTTCGTCTCGTTATTTTATGCTAGTTTCTGCCCGGGGCAGTATAAAGTTAGTCAGAAAGCAGCAGTAGTACAGAAGCACCTGCACGAGAATTTTGATCCTGTTTCCGAACCTTGAGGAACCTTCTGACGTAGTTATTTGATGCAAGTTTGGTTGGGGACTGACTAACCATTCCGAACAGTTTATACTGTTTGGAATCCAAATGGATCAGGGATGATTTAATGGGGCAATAAACGCGACATAAAATGCCTAATGAGGCTGCCAGGTTACAAGCTTTAGCCAATGAGATGTTGCTCAGGAAATCTGGGATTCCTAGTCTCTTAGTCATCAACTTCCCGATCATATTTACTGTAAGCAAATCGGTCTAACCAATTTAATCAATCCGTCATGTCCTCAAACAATGGAAAGTTAATATTTCATTGCATCCTGTTTTTCAGTATTGGCAACATTGACAACACTGTATGGACCAGTGTACGAGGTTAGAAAGGATATGAGCGAAGCAAAATAATCCTTCCATATACAGATACTAAATAAACCACTACTGAAAACACAGTCATCTTTTCAAACTTTTCTCTCCACTTCTTTGTATAAACACCTATTATAAAATCCACTAATCCGCTATTTTTTCAACAATCAATTACATATTTCCTCCAACCATGAGAATTTATATTGCACTTCTTGTCTTAATTTTGGTAAGGTTTCTTGAAATGGAATTTGTGAGTATTGTTAAGTCACTAAATAATATTTTATGTATGTCCATTATTCCAGGTCACAATAACAAATTGTTATATGAAACATAGAGAAGATCCGTGCGATAAGCAATGTGAAATTGAAGCTGACAGCAGCACTTCTCCTGCCAATAATGCTTCCAAACAAAATAAAAAGCCAAAGACAGATATGCAGTGCGTAAAGAAATGCAATATTGCCAGGCAGGCGAAGATAGAAAAACTTTAGCCCAACATCCACATTTTAAATCCAGTTTGATACATGGACCAAGGAACCAAAATGAAAATAAATGAGTTGTAAGATTGGTCTTTTACTTCCTATTCTTCACTATGAATATACAATAAATATGATGATTAAATGATTGAATGTAGCTTCCCACAACTTAATTAAATGCAAAAGCTATGAAAAACAAATATTATTACTATTGGACTATACGCCAATTTTAATTATGTATGTATGCATATTTTTAATACAGCCAGTTAACATAAATTATATGTTATAAGAGCTATTATAAATCAAATAAAAGAATTACATATTATTAGTGATTTTAATAAGATTATCTGATTTCTAGTCCTTTCATATTATTACAGAATATCCAAACAAGACAAAAGCGAATCGTAATCGACGGAAAATTGACTCAAGGTTTCTACTTCCATTGTGTGGTCTGGCGACGTCACTATTATCGGTATCTTAACCAACTTTTGGAAATTGCTGATAAAATTAAAATAGGTTGGCGTTTGTTAATTTATACAGATAATAATTGTTGTTCAATTTTCAAATTGTTCGTCTATTGTATAATTTCAGAATATCCGCCCAAACACAAACACAGCCTCAATCACCACAAATTAGACCAAATGTTTCTACTTCCATGCTTTGTTTTGCAATTATCCTTCATGCCATTCCAAGTAGCTGTAGCAGCCACGTCAATGGATTTGGACTTCACTTATTTCATTCTCGAGAAATTTTTACCTGACACCAATTTCCGTTCAGTAGGCATAATTGTGTCTTCATGGATATTCCGCAATTTAATTATGTTTGCTCTCATTTCAGAGTCAAACAGAATTTTCAGTTTTGTTGGAATTTGGATTATAATATCGCTACTTCGAGTTAACAAAATGTTGAGGATAATGATCGGAATAATATGTGATTATGTACTCTTTCGTCATTACTACACTTCGTTGAGTCTTCTTTTCAAATTCGTGGAGCAAGGTCGGAAAATTTTCGTTTATATGACTATGACAACTGGATTTTGGGTAATAGTCTTGATAACCTGGACGTGCGTAAAATGTCCGGTGGACGACATATCTCTTGGTCTCTACATCTGTTTGGTAATGACGCTGGCAATTGTTATAAGTCGGCATTTGATATTTTTGCTAATGCTGTGCTCGATATTCGAAATGGCTGATTATTGTTTGAAAATTCATTCCTTGAGAGCCAAGTTTCGGTATGCTAAGTTACTGTCAATAAGAAACAAGATTCGGTTATTGTCTGTGAGGGCAATTATACCTACTAGATTGAAGTATGGTCAGTTCTGATATTTCGGTATGGATTTCCTAGCGGTGTACGATTGGCTAATGATATTTCGTACGTTTGATGTCTTGTTAATTGTGGACTACGAATCACCAAGCAAAATATCAAATTAATAATTTTAACACTTGTCAGTAGAAATACTGGACGGCAATAGTACTTATTATATATATTTTGAAGGCTACTCATATTAAATTTGTTAGAGTTCAACATTATTTAAGCTGTTCGTAATTGTATTTTAAGTAGGATTCATGTTAAAATTATTAATCCAATAATTCATATTCATTAATACATGGTCATTAATATTAACAAATTATTTAGATTATAAAATTATTGTTATAGGATATGCATTGTTTATGTGCACATTATATTGGTGGTAATAAATATATCTAATCTGTAAATTGTAGATTCATTTTTGACGATGTCGAAAAGATGTCGAAATTTCGATCTACGTCAACACTGTAATCATGTAATTATTTTTATTAGACATAAAGTACTCTTTATTGGTTTTTTAGCACAAGCATATCATGCAATGAGAATATATTGTTTATTAATAATCATTAATAACATTTTAAATACTTCTGTGTAATGGGAATATTTTCAGTCACATATTGTTAAATTTTGAACACTTCTCGGGCTGCGTTTTGATGTACAATAACCTCACTCTTATAAAGACGGATTGCATTTAAGTCTGAAGTCTACTGTTTTCATCATCCCAGAAACATTGTTAAGAAACCTTCACATAAACAAGTCAATAGCCCTTAGCATATTACGATAGAAAGATTTATTTTATACATAATACTATTTAGTTTAACTCCTATTCAGTTTGGTGAATGTTGGACAAGATTGACTTGGACACGTCCAAAATATGCATTTGGATTTTTGGGAAACGTTTGTAGGAGGCATCAATCCATGTGTGATCAATATAACTTTCTACTATCTACAACAGAATTACCAGAACCGAATGCAGAGAAATTCAGAGTATATAATCCCATTATCTCCCAGTTCCAATAAAGTATCGCAGATGTATTATTGGAACACTCTGTCAGTCCGTCCGTCCGTCTGCGGAAACGATTACTCAAAAACCGTTTAGAATTTTCTCGGTTTTCACCAATCTGAAACCCATAACCATTGATCAGTCAAGTTCTAAGTTTCCCGGTTTCGAAAATTCGAAACCGTTTATGAGTACTTCGATTTTTAATTTTCATAAACAACCACCGTTACGAAAAGGTACATTAAATCATTATAAAATCCTACAATATCACTCCTAAACCACCACTAAAAATTTAAAACCACTTCAACGCCATCCTGCGATCCTTCGTTTCAACTTTACAATAGTTTATTCCAATTGTGATTAGATCATTCCACAGAGGATAGAACTAGCATATCCGCATTTCATAGGAGATATAAATAGAAGGATTTTTAAACCAAATTTCCTTATCCTACGACAAACAATAACATATTGTGCCTTAGCACAGAAGCAGTATAAGGTATGTAAAAATAAGGGTTTTGTTGATCGTGATGGACGAACGTGGGGTTTGGGTTTAGGTACATAATCCTCTATTGCTTTTTTACATTTACAAACCATTATCTTTTCATTTTCAGGCGACTGTTAGCATTACCATTATCCCATAGGATACGATACCTTCAAACAGTAGAAACGTCAACTGACGGCCCAGCAAATTATTGCTTCAGTAGGGACTCCAGTAGTAATAAGGATTTCTGTGTATATTTATATATTGTTCGCTACTATTATTAACGGACGGCACTTCGGTTGATACCTTTTTACATGAATAGATTCAATACGCCGATATTCGTTAAGGATACTAGTACTTTGGCTTGATGAAAACTCCATATTTTATGTTAAAAGGTTTGACAACATCAACTGCATACATATTTTTTTCATTACAAAGAACAATCCACAAGAAACCAGTCGCACATGAACTCTTCCTTGACTAGAAACGTTACCGTTATGAAGGTTTTTCGAAACTCAGCTTTATTCGTCTTGCTGACTTTCATTCTCCTTGGGAGTGGACAGGTAAATCATTTTTAATTTTTACGTCAAAATTTTACAGAAATAATTCCTATGACTACATAAACTGTTAACCATTTATCAAAAAAAATGGCGGTTATGTGTTTGGTAATTGTTTATTGTTGTTTCTAACTGTGGCACGCAAATTTATTTTTTATTGAATAGCAACGCAAACAAAATGAATTCAAGGAGTACATGCACCTATCGAGTAAATTTTGCCACTCTAATTCAGATTGCGTCTACAGTGACGAGAATGAATTAGCGCATATGAAGGACTGCCACAAAAGAAAGCGTTTGCTGTAGGGGAATTCGGGTCATCAAATCAGAAACCTCTATTGCCGGTACGTGTCAATGCTGTGAGGAAAGTTGCATTAAGCGTCCATACGGTTCTGGAGAACTTGATATTCATTCAAATGTATGTTCTGAGACTCTGGTAGAAGCAGTGGAATGTGAAAATGATGAAGAATTGAAGTCGGACGAAAACAGATTTTGGGAAGTTGTAGATTTAATTATTTCTCTTATACCGGATTGATTGTAATTCAACAGATTTATTCTTGGTTTTAGAACGACGTTTTTTCTTAAGTGAATTAAATTTTCATTTATTTATTATAATAGATAGTGTTTATTAGTGTTCACAATGAAAAAATAAACCTATGTATTTCTAAATTAGAAATAAAGCAATTCAGATAGTATTTCTGGCAATTAAACTTAAACGTAAACACTGTAAAACCTTAATTATATGCTTTTTGATTATTTAAATGTGAAATCATATTTATAATCTTTACTGAATTTATTACTCCACAATTTACTTAAAGCAGCTTATTTTGTCAAACAATAAGGATTATTGTCTAAATTTACAAACTTGACAATTTTTAAGCTCGGATTCGTTTTGTTTTAACAAGAAATAGTGTTATTTGAAGAATAAATTTTACTAAAGTATGTGCTTGTTCTTTATTCATTTTATTAAATTTCTTAAATTTCTAAAGCTTGGAATCAGTAGGAAACCATGAAATATAACGTAAAGTAAAATTGATTGGGTTGAATTCTTTCATAGTGGAAGCCGTATTCTCACAAAGAGAAAAGTAATAACAGACGCAAACATATTAGCCAAATATCTCGCTTCTTCTCTTGGAATTTCCACGCAATCGGTTTCGTTTCCTTAACAGAGATCATATATGCTTTGTAACTTATCTATTTTTCATGAAATTTGAATTATTCAAACTCAAATTCACAGTTCAGAATTGATGAGTCTCCATGAACTCGGCGAAATTATTACTAAAATCCATTATTGGTACAACGCTTCAGACCCAAACGAGTTTATTGGGAAAGAAAACATTAAGTATTTACTTTCATATTATTTCAGCTTTACTTATCATATTCACTAATTATTGGTACGCCGAAATTTTTACCTTGTTTATTTAAAGTCATAACATTAAATATAATTGTCATACACATGCCAGATTGCCACTTAACTATCTCAATGTTCCGTTATTTTCTGAACAAAGAATTTCAGATGAATCAGTCAAACATACAATTTCATAAGTGAATTATAAAATACGCTGGCTAATGTGCTGCTAACATCAATTTTTGTGTTAAATTTGGAATCGAAAACGAATAGCGGGGTAATTGAGTATTATGTGTAATTTGCCATTTATCATTTCTACTATGTCATTAAAATTATTTGACAATGCACTTGAACTTGTACAAAGCTACTAACTTTTTGGACAATCAAGCACACGATATAATGGTATGATGGGAAATATTATTGAACCGATCAGAAGCTTCGAGATTATACTTTGTTACTAATAGAAAAAAATTGCTTAAATGATTACTGCCAATTGCGGCAAAACTTGTTAAAGCACTTTTATGATATTTAAAATTGCTCCACATAATTTCATTAAAGTAGCCTACAATTTCAAAGAATTTAGAAATTACATTTGAAAATTGCTTCGCCTTATGAGAAATGTATACGTTGTGATATTTCTTACCAAATTGAATTATTTAAAAACTAATACTGCGTATAATGCTTATGATTACAGTGAGAACAACCCCAACAGTATAATTTTAAGTATTTCACCTATGCTTTAACACAATTAAATTCCTGCCTTTAATTTTTCTTCGACATAATTTTTAAAATTGGTTTTCTGTTGTAAGAATGCAAAATGAATAAATACTTAATAATTGCTCTGATATCCTAATTGTCCAACGCTAATGCAAGTTATCCATTTACGTATCCTAGTTTGTTTTCTGGTTTAAAGGCTGTAACATTTTATTTTGGTGTTCCGATTTTTTATCCTATTTCAACCTTGAAACCAAATTGTTTTGTTTTTGAAAATATTTATACCAGCAAACAAAAGCATGGAGTCACACTGCTCAAAACCTTTAACGTTTTACAATTCCGTTTTCCACATCCATCAAAAATATGTCCCCTGCATACTGGACTGGAATTCGGTATTCGAGCAGTTTCAAAGAAATCCTGCCTATAATTCTAAGCAGAGACATGACTACTTTCATTTATGGCACTTTAATGTATTTGTGATTACCGGACTTGTTGGATTTGGCTCGTGCATTCATGTAATATCTGATTCAAGGAGAGCAGACGTTGGAATTACATTTCTTGCTGTCTCCTTTTTTGGCGCAGCACTTACGTTTATTCATTGGGCTCCAGCATATTTTATTGCCCGTGACGTTGATGATATTGTTTCTGGAATAAATAATTTACATCAGCTTTGCCTTAAGCATCGTAAGACAAATTTATGTCTAAAATG
>JAHZMV010007475.1:0-11303 GCA_027743765.1 Coecobrya sp. COE2
TCATTCTTATCCTGGTGTAGTTGCTGAACCATACGGGCCATTGAATTAGATAAATAAGTAGGTAAAATCAAAGCTGACGTTTTGCAAAGTTTTAAAAATTAGAAAACCGTAACCCGCATTTAATGCTTTTGCGCAACCATTAAAGGTTATGTATCAGAGCGAATTATAGAATCCGGGTTATTCTCGTTAACATGTGACGTTAATTTCCTTTAATACACGACTTGAAACCAAATAATAAATGTTTCAAATTTATTGGTCACATTTTTAACGTGAAGTACCCAGACTTCTATCGGATTCATTAGGCTTAATTTAAGTCATTACTTGTGCAAACTGATTAGCTGCTTGTACGATTTTTTCTATTTTTTGATGTACGAGACTCCATTTAAATGCATCCATAAAACCCATCAACTGTTTGTAAATATCCAAAATATAATGTCAATAAAAGTTATGACTAATAACTTATGAGGAATCAAACCATATTCAGAATTTAATCGAATTCCACATATTGAATCTATTAAACGTTTCACATATGACAAAATATCATTTTTTAATGTTCAGAAAATTACCCAAACGTTTTCTTGTAATCTCTGCAACACCATAAAACAAAATATTCATCGTCGGCTGCGATATAATTTTTCTACGATACAATTAATAAGCTTTCAACATCAAATTATTAAATTTAAGGATACACTCTTGAATAAATTTTAAGAATTACCTTACTGAATTACTTAATCAATTAACCTTAATACTCCAAGATTGATATCGATCGATTGTATTCTTATAATATTCCATAGCATAAATATTCTGTTCAAGTGGGACTATGACATCGTTAAATCCATACAGTAACTATTAAATGAAACCATATCTCAACCTTATATAATCCTATAAATTACAATGTTAATATATAGTAAAAACTATCGTCTCGGGATTGATTTAGAATAAATATCAAGTATAGTGGCGGAAACCTCTTTCAACCGTCCATCATTATATTTCGACAACTCTATTATATTCTAAATGATTCGAGTTTTACTGCCATGTATGCAACATGGCTGCCGACTTGTGCAATCGGTGAATAAATCCTTGTTCGATTTCCTTGCAAATTATAATATCCAAACATTAATGTATTCAATACAAAAATTGATCATTTGAAACTATATTTAATGGCGGTTATTTTTCCAAATATAATTTTGAATATTAAATTGATTTGGTAACAAAAAGAAGTAAATGCCTTGACTGCATAGATTACAGCAGCATAAATACTCCTTTTAATCTCAAACAAGAATACCAAAAGAGATGCAATCATACCAACCCAGAGCAACATGAATATTATTAGGATATTCCCAGCCATGTTGGGCTTATCCAAATTCGACTTGTTCGCTGCTCCCTGACTGAATAGGGAACTTGTATCGAAATAGTTGGTTTTATATTGCCAAAGTCCTGAATAAACCAATGTATTAAATCGCCTCATAACGTTTTGATGCACTGGTCCGGCTATATTGAATCCGATTGACAAACTAAAATTTTTCAACTTGCCGATGTATACATTCTCATTTCGTTTTAGTGTCTGGACTCTTCGAGCCATAATTTTGGACATGAAGGATGGTAGAATCAGAGCAGATTTTGTACAACGTTTCAAAATATCAGACAGCAAATTATGTTCCACCGTTTTAAACAATTTAGGAAATAACTCACGGTCTATTAGATAATTTCTTATTTGCCCATTAACCACGATTTTTCTACTAGCTTCATTTATCATCACCGAAAAATTTGGATGAAGCGATGTGACATTATATAAATAGTTGAGTTCATTTGTGATGTTTCTATCATTAATATTATTATTTACAATCTTCTTTAACACAAACAGCTCAGAGCTTGCTGTAATCGTCACTTTGTTAAATGGCGTGGCCTCAAAGAAGTGACTTTGATTAACAAATATTCTTCGACGGATATAATCTTCAGCGTCGAAATATACATCCAAGGATCTTGTAAATATCGAGAACCCATCTTGTATTAACTCTTTAATGGTTTGATATGGCATCGGACTACGTGGTGATATCATGTTGTAAACATTTGTGTTTTTGTAACCATTACTCAGAACTATCGACGCAAGGAGAAAGGAAATTACTAAATACCGTAATTGCTGATTGTGAACCAAACTTTGTCGGAACGGATCGCCTTGTTCCACCAAAACTTTAGTTGCCATGAGCAGCGCATCATTTAACGAGGAACTTCGGGATGATAATATTCTGTTAATGGTATGTGCTACCACTATGGTAATTAAGAAAATACACGCCCACGTAGTACCATCATATGCGCTTAACAACTCCCGAAATTGCATTTTGTCCAGTTTCCCATACCCTCCGCAACTTACAAATTGTAAGTCATTGAGTTTGTCGTAATAGTACATATTGAAAAGTTGTGAATTTGATTCAAATGTTGGAAATACGTATAAGAATGAACGAAACTGGTTACGTATGTAGTTGTTGTCTGGATGCCTCCGGAACATGCCAACAATTTCGTCTTGCATACAATGAATACAAAGCCTATCCGTGCTGGTGGAATAATTTTTCAAAGTGAGAAAAAGTAGCGAGGCAAGGTTACTTGAAAACTCGTCGATTGTAGATTCAATATTCAACCTGGAAACTTTAGCCGCATTTCTTCTCCCACTTGGAATCCTGCATTTCCCAAGGTAATCATTAATAGGCTTGAGCCTATGTTCATGTGAATGTATACTGATATCCCAGAGAGTATTGTGTTCCTTCCTTTCTGAGAGGATTGCATAATCACCGTAAAGATGTAGTTTATCCCTGTAGATAATTGTCCTAGGGAGATGTTGGTAATGGGGTGCCACAATGGCTCGGAAAATTCCACCAATTAATAAGTTGGCAGGCAATTCATTTGTTAGCATCAGAAAGAAATGTTCCATATGGCTCATTTTAGGTGACCAATCATCCAGGTGGTAATCACTTGTCATATCAACTTTGAACATCATTAGTCGCAAGTCTTTGTCCTCCCAAGAGTAAAATCCATTTTTGTTGTCTGCAAGAATGTGCACATTTGCAACCGAAGAGGAAAATGGAAGATTTTTAGGCTGTGCGACATTCCGATGAAATACGAGTGGTGGCGCCATAAAATCGTCAACAAATTCTGGTGGCATGAACAAGGAGAGTTGAATTTCACACGTCCACGGTTTACTATTGGCTGACACTTTGAAAAGATCAAATCTGGTGCAAATATCATACATTAAATGTTGGCCATATCTGGGTTTATGGTCTAGCAATATTTCATATGTGGAGAGTGGGCATTTTAAGACAACCTTTGAAATGTTGAACTCTGAATTTAATATCGCATGGCTATTGTTGAATTTCTTTAGATGGCTATTGGGCAAATATATAATGTGGTAAGTGAGCCTTCTCCAAGCTTTGTTAGGGAGGCTGGGAATATTCCACATGATAACAGGAACAGGTTGTCTAATAACTAGTGGATAATCAAATGGTGCAATTTCAACACCCTCGTAGTTGTCTACCACAAAGTGGCAACGATTTTGTCCCATATTCACCTGCTCAAGGAGAGGTCCGAAATTTACTGTCGGTATTGACTTTTCGTTAAATCGTTTTGAATATTGACTTTTCACCCGTTCAATAGTAAAAGAGTAGTTTCCAATGAATTGTTCAGAAGAACGATTATCCGGTGGAAGAATTTCATACGAGAGATGCTTTAAGTAGCCTGGCCACGCAGGCCGCCACCGAGCTGATACACCCGTCCAGCTAGCTGCTAATAATAGGGCAATGTAAAACATTTTAGCTTGAAAATCGCAATAGATATCGACTCCCCTAGATAAAATGAAACCGTTAGATTTTTGACTTCCAGAACCCGCTTACTTTTTCAGTTTTTCTAGTAGTTACCTTGCTCTAATTGTAAGCTGTAATGATGATCGACAAAAATGCTTCAAATGCCTTGTTAAAGATGCTTAATGTCCTGACACTATTAAGAATGTACTGATTCAAACGCAGAACATGGTTCCCGCAACAAACGCAACAAAAAGTCTCGACTACTCCAATACAATTGGTTCAAAACTAGTTTTAGAAAAAATTGAAATTCTCAGCAAGTTTCCTGTGGCATATTTTCTTTGAAAATTTGATGATTCTGTACTATTATAATGGTTGTTTAGATGCGCTCGTAATGGATTTGCTATACCTAGTTACGACTATTAGTAAATGTTGCAATTAAGCAATATTTCTCAGGACAACACTTCAGATTCAATAGGTTAACGGATAGAGCTTGATAATTTTATTAAACTGATACATATCCACGTCTGTGAAATAATGTGCCCGTGTTTGTGTAGTCAAAAATGTTTTGACAAATAGATTGTGCCCTCTCGAATTTTCAATCAATATTTGCTTCCTGCACGTGTATCGATTTCATTTTAAATTAATATACTTCAGATAACCTGGCGGAAGTCTTACAAATTAACCACTGGAGTGGCTTTAGTGTCAGGGACAAGCTGACTCAATATTCCGCTATCTTTCGGCTTTGCTCTCTTATCAATTTTTTGTTAGGCAGGACTAGCGTGAGGTTTATAAAACATATGCCGTAATGTTTAAACATATTTGTACGAAGCTTACTTGGAACACCAATATATATGTACTTGTATACCACACAAGGTTACATATCATTTGCTGAATATAAGACAAGCTCGTGAACCATTTTCTCATTAAGGGAAAACATAGTCGCGTTCTGAAAAATAATTACATTCTCTTCTAGCACAAGAGCAAGCTTGAGATAAACTGAAATAATTTTATACGGGGCAAGTTATACACATTTGTTTAAACACTGGCGAGAAAACAAAAATGATCGATAGACATTTAATTTACCAAGATAGAAGACAGATTAAATAATATTTCGCTACCATAAAATGTCTTACCATGACACATATATATATATATATGTTGAGACGAATATTCAATGTGGATGAAATATCTCGTTCATGATCTCTGCTCCGTCGAAGATTTGTTGTGGTCTGTTTTGTTCAATAACAACTGCGTTAACCGGCACAATACCAATATATCTAGCTTAGAGTTGCATTAAGCAGAGATAATAAGAAATTAAGTTGCAAAAGGTTTAGGAGTTTTTAAGAATTATATCGTAATTATCAATAATACGATAAGTACATTAAATAGAACTTGTTCATATACCAAGTCATTTTAAGCTGGGGACTTGTCATTTATTAGACTCGCCTAAAATACATTCAACATTATGAACATAATGACTTGGTATGCAACGATATTCATTTCCACTTGAAGGGTTTGGAAATAGGTGCGGTTGGATGCGAAAGCATTGACGATTCTTACTATTTTGTTCACTCGAAGAGTTTGTGATATCACGATCGTTTCTGTACCTAGCAAACGTGGAAGGACAAAAGCCAGGTAGAAAAACAGTCGCCTATTAACAATATTCATGACTAAAGGGAAGTCGATCTCCATCCGCTTATGGATTTCAACAGAAATGCGTACTCTGTTGAGAGATTTAACGTGGAATTAAAAGCCCATACTGTATTTATAAAGCTTCCCAGTAAACACAAGATTAGATTTTTTGTATTCTGAAGAAGAGTTTTTCTTTCACGGAATACATTTTCACTGGAGACAAATGGGCTCTGTCGGCTCAGAGCACGCTATAAGCGGTAAATCATATCCCATGGAAATGCATCTGATTGATGCGACAAATATACTGATAATATTGCTGCGATTGAATTGTTCCGTGAATGGTTTAAAGAAGGAGAAGATAATCTTCTATTTAAATTTATGAAAGGTTGTAGCAAATCCGCTCTTATTGTGCCATCTTATATGTCTAAAGATATTGCTCGAAAAATTCAAAGCAAAAATATAAATGAGAATGTTTTTACTGGCAAACCGACATCTCTTAAATTGTCCAAGGGGTTCAATATTAAGGGACCAGTACATCAGAAAGTTATTTGGAGATTTAGTGCACTAGTTTATTCCGGAATTTGGGAGCACACAGTAAACATTTACACTAAAAATGTTCAGTTTAGCGGTGGGTCCTTTGAGGCAGCACTAGATAAACCAAACATGAAGGGAAATATTATTGTAATATTCAGTTTGCTTTGGATTGGTTTGGCTGTATCTCTATTTGTGTTCCTTCGGGAAGCCAAACGTATTATATACACCACTTTCAGTAATTTTGCAAATAAAGTTATGAATGTTGCCAGAAACATTTCAGCAATGTGTCAGCAAATGCTTTGCATAATCATATGTATGAATTATATGAAAAGAAGAAGAAATCACAAACTTGTAATATTATATTTTTACATTCTGAGATTGCCTGTAACGGTACTGCGCAAAGTAAAAAATATAGTTTAAGTCCCATTATTTCGCCATATTCAAAACTTTTGGAATTGTGAAAGGAAATTTTGCACATATATTAGTTGTTTAACATTTAAGTGCTATGTTTACTTTATATTATATGACAATTTGTCAAACACTGATACAATTTTTGTATGTTTAGATATTGTAGAATGCATAAGTTTATTAGATAAGTTACAACTTGTAAGTACATACTTTATTTATAAGCGAATATGTATCTGAATTATTAGTGTTGCATTGCGGCAGAAGAAAAACAACCAACATAAGCAGTGTTGGGCGTAAATTTATGCAAGCATTTTTAAGGTTTCATTGATTTCTATAATTGTTTCAATAAAAGAATCATTACTACCATTAGTAGCAAACATACACCTTCTTTAATGATTTGTTTTGTTTTCTTAATTTGTACCGTGTATTACACAACACCGTACATTCATCACAGATACACTTTTTCTGTAAGAAAATACTGACAACGTTTGTGAGTTAGGGACAATGGTAAACTACTCAAATGGAGAAGTGGTTGTAAATGGGACGGAAATGTAAGAGTTGTTGCAATACGATCAAGCCATCTCCCATCAGGTGAAGAGATTTAATCTGCAAACTATGCCGCATTGTTCCAGCGTAGCCACATTAACGTAAAACAGGATATCATTAGCAATGCGAGAAGTTGTCTCGTTTTACTATTTCTTTTATTAGTGGCACAGAGACTCAGCTCTCCGAAATGATGAAACTGGTTTTACATTCGCCTGCACGTTCTTTCTGTAGATGCTAAAAAATTAAATTGCAAGCAAATAAATATTTAGTACATTTTTCACTTATTTTGGACAAAACATCAACATCGGCGTTTTAACCCTTTTTTCAAGCTGCCATCCCTGAAACCAGATTTATTCGTAATTATTACCAGTTATGCCTTACATAACAACATGCTTAAACAACTGAATGGATGGATGAATAAACTTCAATTTCAATTCTGCAGCACATATAAATTAATTAGTGCATGATGGTATACCGAAGCTCAACTGACGAAACGTTTAATAAAAAAGGATTTCACGTATCAGTTGACATTTATACGGAAACACTATTAAGTTTAAAGGTTCGAGTGTATCTGCTAGGATCAAATAAAACATGGTCATGAACCTGATACATGATCAGCAAAAAGGCATCTTTCCATAATGGAGTATGTGTAATACGCTTGTCGTATATTTAATATTTAGTAATACTTTAATGTGTAATATATTGTAAGCAGGTTTGTTTCTTTCCAAGAATAAATCCTAAAGTGAACGTCCTCGTGGTCATGCCATTGTCAAACAATGGCATTGCAATATAAAAAGATACATATTAAATATTCCTAGAATTCGAGCAATAAAATGATACAGAAATCGTTTTCGTTGTTGAGTTGGCTTAGTATCAGTTTGCAATGGGTCTGCATATACTTCACACCAGTATTAATAAAGCCTGCTCATTTGTCGTTATAAAACATAATATCATGATTATTCAAAAAAAAGATGAACAGTTTAATCGTTACCAACATAAATTATAGTGGATAGTGAATATCTGCGTACATATGGAATAACTCAGCCAACAAGTTCACCGTCAATTTCCGAAAATATTGGAAAATCATTTGTTAATGAGTTTCATTTTGAAAACTTTGAACCTATGGAAGAAATTTCAAGTAAGGAATAGAGATTATTTTAAGGTAAATAATTTGGTGTGTTCAGTTGGACGCAAACGATATATTAAAGTGAGTAGAAAGAAGTGCGCAACAAACGTGATGAAGTATTCCAAGTACATCTATTTGGCCTGAAAAAAGGTCTTCCTTTAATCCTGTGTGATTGCGACCAGATATGATTTTTCAGTTGAGTATAGTTTAGATACGGTATGCTAAAATTATATGAGCCAATTTAACACGGGCGTATGTAGGGAAAATATTTTGGCCCTATGAGTATTACTGTGGAAATTGAAGAATTTGTTGTGAAATGATTTCTGCCTGGAAGCAAAATAATGGTAAGAAACTATTTTATGTTTTGATTACAGAAGAATACTTGTTGAAAAGTTGTTTTTTGGTGACAATAAACCTCGTTGTATTGATTGTGATCTACCATCGAGCTGCTGTTTCCATTTAACTGGCACATTTTTTTGAAAAAAAATAGTGGTAAACTTTGCCCTTGTACAAATAAGCTTTAAAAGTACATAAGTCACCGGACTACCTAATGGGTTATCTATTCACAACATCATGTATACTATCGAGGAATTTTATCTCCACAGACGGCGGTAGTAAAATTGATAACAACGCAACGCTCGGCTGGTCTTCGCAACACTTTTATGATGCATTTTTGTATGTAAACACATACACAGCTGAAGAATTGTTCATAATAAAATTGTCGAGTAGGCTATCCACAAGGAGAAAAAATGTCGCTGAACTTTTCAATGAGCACATCTCTATTGGGGAAAAATATAATGCTTGGACTATTTCCTTTGTTTTCAGATTTGAGTTTTATAAGCTTCCAACAACACTACATTTTGTCGTTTTAAACAAGATATGGAATTTTGCATCGCAGCGTTCAAGATTTGGAAAGGGAAAGCTCATAGTGGACAAAAAAACCAAATGCAAGACTAGACGAGTTCTCACGAGTGTAAGCCTGCCGAGAAGACATATTTGAACGAATGACCCATGTACATAAATGGATAATTCTATTGCTGGATTGAATAGTTAAAACCAATTTTATGAGTATCGGCAACAAATTATTTCTAAGGTGACAAATAATACATAATCACTGTATGTATGTCAAACAGAAACGGACTATGCTATCTTATTGGCATGCTATTGACTAAATGCAACACCAAGAAAATATCGACAATAATTCACAACGTCGGTCAACAATAAGAGGAAAAAATCGAAAAAAACAACATTCTGTACTGGTAACGAAACAGGTTCCCTCCAATAACATTTGCAATATCCAACTGTTTTGAAAGGAGGACAATGGAACTACCTACTTAAGAGAAGGAAATAGGCAAAAAGGTTTCTATTTTTGATTTTGCCTGCACACCACCGTATTTAGAAACAATGAGCAAAACTAATGCAATCAAAGAAAATCAGCATGCCTCTAAAAGTATTTTGCCTTCATCGGTGGACGAAGATGTAATTTTTATTTGCGAAGTTACTGAAATTGATCGTGCAGTAACGTCTATTTTACCGGAAAATCGTATTACTCCTCCTAGCATTTCGAATGAAGGGATTAATAGTCCGTCGCTGCTTAAGCTACCTTCACCAACAGAAACGGAAAGGGCTACCCGAATATTGCAAAATATACTAATTCGTGATACAGTTGAAGATACCGAACTTGATTCAGACTATTGTCAAGATTCTATTACAGATTACACAAAAGCAATTTCTGTAAACAATGATTCTATGAAGCGGCGTAAAGTTGAAGATAACTTCATTATTGACGAAAAAAGTAAGTTGGAGACAAAACTATATTCTGATAGTCGACATGGTCATCCTTCCACAGATAAAATACGGCCCAAAAAGGTTAAATGTGTCCAGCCACTTCGGAGCCAACGAATTTTTAAATTTAAGCCTCCAAATTTAAAACCGAAGAACGCAGGTGTTACCGACATGACGTACAAGCTTAAGGATGATTTAGGCATTGATTTCACGGACACATTTTATGCAGAATTATTTAGCACATTTAATAATAGATCACAAACTGAGACCGAATCATCAACTTGCGTTGGTAATGAGAGCCAATCAACTGAGTCCGTCTTCAAAGAAAAACCGGAAACTGAAATGCCAGAAAAGAAAACAACCGCAAGAATTTCCAGCGTCGAAAATGGAAATCGAACTAGCTGTCAGAAAATCGTTGGGAATCCCTAATCTTAAGACGAATTGCGATATAGATGCCGACTTATTTGATATCACATTGAAAAATATTCTTTATCAACATGGACCCATGTAAATAGAAAAGCACTTCGTACATTTCTTTTATATGAATACCAATAAAAAATATTATCGTTAGAAATATTGTTTAGATTTAGAATATTCTGACTATTTATATTTACAAAAATTAAACTATTTACCCTATTAACTATGAACCAGGTGCACAACTACTGGAACACAATTATTTGCATCTACCGGATTTGATTTAGAAAGAATTGCAATGTCTAAAAAGGTGATTAATGTTTAATATATATTCATTAATATGAACTCCGAAATAACATTCTGCTCATTGGATATAATAGCTTAGAAAACATTTGTATATATATATGTGTATAAGATAGCAGCATTGTATAAAAATATGCACATTTCTACCTGGCACATCAGCACAACTACAGCATCAGTATTAAATATTTTTTTCTTTTGGTGATTAATTAAATTATTTTTTTATATTAGTAAGCAGTAATCGATATTACGGGGACTAAATTACAACCATATAGCAGAATATGTAACATGAAGTTGAACGTCGCAGGCAAAATTTGTGATTCTATCAAGGTAGGAATGAATTACAATATATTATATTTTGATGTCTTGTAACAATGTAGCCATTCTGTAATAATTTAGGTAATTTAATGAGGACTATTCTTTCAAATATTTCATTACTAATTCTTGGTCATTTACCACCAAAGATAACAAAACAATCGCAGTTTCGATAATAATAAATAGTAGGCATATCGTAAGATTGTTAACTTTCCTCAAAGCAGTTTATGAACTCTCTAACCTGTGATCCGTTTAATTGCATTGTATAACACTGACATAGGTATGTGTTATCTCACAAGTTACTATACAAAATTAAAATGAGTTTTACCAAAAGCTTGATCTTATGTCCCGAGTGCTGCCTTATGAGTTGTTTTTTTTTAATTCTGGTTCCTGGAATGAATTAAATAAATGAATGTAATTAAATTAAATTTTTAAAAGCCTCAAAAAGTTCG
>JAHZMV010007476.1:0-10484 GCA_027743765.1 Coecobrya sp. COE2
CCAGGCGTCGGGTAGGGTCCCAGACACGTTCCGCTGGCGAATCCATTATTTACGCAAGTTTCATAACACGTATTAGGGACTCCACTGGCCTGACATAACGCATGACCCTGAATGACAGGGGAACGCACGCCGTCATTGACGGCATCATCGTCCACGCAGGTTTCTGACTGATCTAGAGATTGGTCAGACTTGCCCATGCCGTGTTGCCTATTATTCGCATTGCCCCAGAAGGTTGGGAAGAGGTCGGTAAAGGAACTCCACTTGATGTTAGGGATTTGGAATCCTAAGTAGCTTATTGTTCCGCTGTCGCTTGGAACCCCCATTTCCCCCTTTTGGATGTAGTCGTTGGAAGCTGACGAGTGGGGTAAACCAAAGTGTTCGTTTTTATCCTTCATCCCTGAATCCAACGTGGGCCTGTTCTTTGATGGCTTGTCCATTCCATAAGGGCGTGGCTTGTGTCTGGAGCCACTAGAGTAGGGAGAATGGACTTCAGGCTTGGAACTCTGTACTACCTTGGACACACTTGGTACAACAGGCTGTTCCTGGACAATGGTTGCTGACTCGCCGTTTCTCAAGTCGACTGTGGAGTCATTTTCACTGGAGTCCTCATCTTCAGCTTCGTCCTCCTCCTCACGGTCGTCAAAGTGGGATTGATGAGACTGAGGTTTGCCAAGAAGAGAGCCAGCGTTTAAGCCGACCGGGGATGAGTTTGTGTTCAAAAGGTTGGGACGGTTTGCGGCTGGACGGGCAGCGTTTTGTGGGAGATTGTGATGCATCTGTTCCATAGCCACAAGAATCATTTCCTCTTTAGAAAGTTCGTGGTTAAATTCAACCTCTTGAGTAGCAGGGTACCCTGGGGCAGCCTTATAAGTAAATGGTAGCTATTGTAATTGTTATAATTATAATTTATACACGCCACAAACTACACTGAAAAAGAACATTGGTTTAAATGTACTTTTTTCATAAACATACCATGCCTGAATCAGCTTCCACATCTTCAAAATCCCCGATTCTGAGTGCTGATGGTGCCTCTACCCCAGCGTGACGGCGAGACTTTCCGGAAATTAAAGGAACTGATACTTTGACATCTGAAAATATCACAGAAGCAATTTTGAAAATGTCTAAAGGGTCACTACCGTTTGATGCAGCGTCTATTTATTCTTGAACTTACTAGAATTGTCCAAATGAGTTTCCACGTCCTGGACACTGCTGTCGGTTTCGGGAAATTGTGCTACAGCTGCAGAAACAGCATCGGTCGCGGCAGAGTGATCCGCAGCAAGTACCGCTGGCTCAATGACCGGAACTTCAGCTAGCACCTCTGGCTCCAAGACTGGAACTGCAGCAAGAACCTCTGGCTCAATGACTGGAACTGCAATGGCTGGGGATTCAATATCGGGAAGAGCATCTTGGACAACAGTTTCTGGAGCGGGGAAAGTATTTGATGTTTCCAAAATGGGATCATGTGCAGGCTCTGCAGCTACATGTCCAGAGTTAATGATAACATCAGGATTGTCAGCCATGGATTCAGCAGACGGCAATTCTGAAGAAACGACAGACGCTGCTTCCAAAATAAATGAACTTGGAGATTGGGAGCCTTGAGCTGAATCGGGAATTTGTGGAGTAGGCTTGGAGAGAGTATTTGGTCTTGGTTTTTCTCCACCAAGGACGCCAAGTTGGGGTTTGTTATTGGGGCTGACTCCTCTACGAGGCACCTCAGGCTCAGTGAGATCCGTAGGAAATCCATAAACTGCAATAAAACGAATAATATTTTATATAAACGCATGATTTTTTTGCAACAACCTCGGGGCAATGTGGCACAATTAAAAAAATACCTCCAAAGATAGCAGTGGCAAACACTGCAGAGCACAGCAACAACCTCATCTTAGGTAATGGTTTGGGTGACAATCTTCTGGCAGAGATGTGATGGGGATGATACCCTATACTGAAATGGGATTTAATTTTCTGGGATGCGAGAATAAACCTTGGGGTGCTCACCCTATGGTTCAATTTATACGAAATACCATTCCAGAACAAATTAGGACAACATTCATTTTCATTACATGATTTTGGCTACCTGTGCATTTTCTCTTGAAAGATCAGCATCTCTTTGTTCCAGTGACCACTTTCTAAAAAGGAATATGGATTGCCTGATCAAAAATTCTGCCCCTTGTGAATAGGTAGATGAAGTATGTGTTGTTTTGGGAAAGTGGATAAGTTCACTCACGTACTTCTATTCACGTAAATGTGGTTTCTATTATTGAAATAATAAGCCACACAACAATGCAATGCAAATGTGACCCGTTATCCATCAAGTAGCCAGCAGCCCTTCGTAGGGTTGAATCTAAATGGGTGAAGGGATCACCTCACCAGTATCATCCAGTATACCATACACCAACATAGGTACATGCCAATTGACAGCCGAAAGGAACTATGGCTCACGACCATAATACAATAAATGACTATGACGTATTGTTGTCTAATAGTAAAATGCAACAATGCATGTGTAAGGATATTATATTTAATTGGTTGTGAGCGAAGTGTGTGGTTGCTATTTTTGGATTCTTGTCGTCGGGTGATAAATGTGAAAATAGGTAGAAAGTTTTTGTTCCAGTTTTCATTTTCAATTTAAATTCAATTCACCTTAAAATAATGTGGGAAATGATCATGCAACAAAGTGCACACAAATGCACCTGCCTGTTTTAGCTTGTGTAAATACTGGGGCATCGTGAGACAAAACCGTATTTCTGCTACCATCCTACAGAAGAGCAAGTGTAGTATTTTAAGCAATTGTTATACTTAATTAAGTATGCTTATCGATTACTGAGTAATTTTTGAATATGTAAGCCCGAATTTATGCAACAATTAAAGCCACAGTGGAGTATAGTATATAATTGATTTCGGTGTAGTAAAGTAACGACAGGTTTTTATACAAGGATCTTTTTTATTATATATCTGTAGGAAAGATATTTTTAATATATTTTCTATAATGGATAATATATTTTTATTCGGGTTCCTCAGAGACGTCCTCATGCTGCTGCTGTTGATGTCCACTGCAAACAGCAAGAATTCGTGACTCTGCTAATATCGCTGCTGTAACGTCTAGCTTCTTTCGAACATACAATCGGGCGAGGTCCCAAGGTTTTTGCAGGTGCATTGGTTTAAAATCTAAACGGAGTACCCTTTCTCTGGCGCCTATTACTGCGACTGAAATTTAAAAGATCATAACCGACATTATAACCTGGAAAAATCAACTGACAAATAAACAAAGCTTTCCATTTTGCCATACAAAGCAAAGTACCTAAACAAAAATCCTGATAATTATCATAAATTGGTCCATCCATTCCTTTCGCCAAAACCGCCGCACTTAAATGCTTAACTAGCAAATTAAGTATTTGTCTAGCTGTTGTATGGTTTGTGATTTGGAGGCGAACACAAGTACCGGGTGCAAGACCACAGGAATATGCGGCATAAACAGCTACAATTTTCGTTTGTCGAATGGATGAAGCCTCAATCGCTGCTGCACTTGTAGTCGTTGATGCCAGCGGTCTAACCAGAACCCCCGATTTCGACGCTGTCGACGATGTTAGCGAACTAATAAAAGTCACATTTGTTTCGCTCGTCTCAGTAACTACCGACGAAGAGGATGACTGTCTAAGATGGTTATTAATTATAAGTCCTTGAGTGGTGATAAGATCTAAAGGGATTGGTGAACTGGATGGTAGGGGTGAAGAGCCATTCACGTTATTACTGGAAACTGACAGTCTCTCACTCAAATTCACTGACAATTGACTCACATTGTCCGCCTGCTGTCCTGGGAGTAACCCTCCAAATGATGAGCCATCATCCGAGGCACCACCAGTAGCAGCATGAAGACTTCCTTCAGAATCTGAACCAGTTTTACATAGATTGTGCAGACTTGGGCTATAAAAGTGAGTAGGGCCCGATGAAGGGCTACCACACTGCGTTGCCAAAACTGAGATAGATGTTTCACTTTGTGAGTGAGAAGCATAGCTCAATCGTCCAGATGCAAAAGCGGCTTTGGTGCCACTGGTACTACAACTATTACCATGTTCTTGATTACCACCTCCACTAACAACATTTGTACTTGTGTTGGAACAAGGCTTTTCCTTGCTCGAGGTGACGGATGCGAATTTGTGTGGGGAGGCAAGCGAATCGGGCTGGCTGGAGTGGTATTCGGGCGGATTGAGAAAACTATCCACCTGCTCCTTTCCTCCATGGTGGTGGTGCTGTCCCAGAGTTGCGAGAATATTTTCACTCCGTGAACACTTGAGGTTGGTTCCGCTAATGTTGAGATGCTGATCTTGACGGGAGGGAACATAGTCTTCACCTGACTGTTTCTCATTACTGACCAGAGTGGCATCTGCTGACATGATGGAGGCTATTGAGTCGGATGATGTTTTCGCAACATTTTGAGCAAACGCTTGTTGTACGGGAAGTACACCTGGCTCTTTGGCTCGAGCCAGAGTTACCAAATCCATCACCCAACGAGAACTTTTCCAGTTTAGATCCGTTTTCGTTTGCAAGTCGTTAACGAGAATGGTGCGATGTTTTGCAGAGGCAAGTTCATCCGATGAAAAAGCCTGGAATAATTGAAAAAACAAATTGTTCACGACTATTGCTTAATTTCTCAAACAATTTTGGGTTTCTTTGTCAGGATACCTCTCGTTGATTATGATGGGCTAAAATAGTTGCAACTTCTAGCATTGTCGACAGTCTTGCATAGCGAGATATAAACTCATTTTGATATGTACATAAATGGACCACTTCAAAAACCTATAAGGATATAGAGAAAATATGTCATTATGTCATGGATAAAGTTAGACTTCCTCATGTGCAAAAGTTTTGTTTCGCATATATGCCCATTAGTTTACATTCGGGATTGTTGAACTTACTTGAATTGGTAGGGCAATGAGATCATTTCTGTGAAGAAGTTTGTCAGAAGTTTGTCCAGCAACAAGACAAACATTTTCCACGGACGGTAACACAACTAGCAAAGAGACGGTTGAGCTCACTTCGATCACCTCAGTGTTGTAAATTCTGGGGGGAAATGAGACACCATTCAAATTCACGTACATTTGCACACACATGCATGACACGCACGAATGAATATTTAATATTCAATTCAATTCTCGATGAAACAAGTTTACAAGTTTTTTGTACTTGACTACATACTTTTCTACATTTTTATTCCGTTTTTTATAATCCATTCGTTTTACCTGTGACCAAGGGAGGAATTGTCCTCAACTTCGAGAAGAGCAAGTAACTTTTTAAAGCTACTGCTAACTTCTTTCCTAAAGATGTCTTGAGCCTCTGAATACCGGGCTGAATCCGACCCCTCACTTTCCGAGTCAGATGCAGTTGTTGCCTTGCTACTTTTCGCCGTTGTTCCATTTTCAGTTGAACTACCAACGCTGCTACTGGCTAGCTGCTGTTGTTGCTCACAGGAGAGGAGATCAAGGGATTTGGACTTTACAAGATTTTGAAGGGCAAACCATTCCTCGCTAAAAGCATCACCAGTAACAAAAAGCCATACAAGAAAATCCCTTCCATTTAGAGACAATAAAAACTTCATTTCTCCTTCATCACACATACATGCACACTATAATTTACAGTTTAACGCCCATCGCACGTTGCATTTTGCTACTTGATACCTTTATTGTTTCACAAGAGCAGTGTAGCAGCAACAAAACAATGGTCATATTTACTGCCAACCTCCCACTCACTAAACAGTAAAAAATGACATAATAAACCCATTTACCTCGAAACATGTGGATTATCCCGAACTTTCACGTGAGGAAGCATATTTGGCGATTTTGTCGGCACAATGATTTTCAGTAGATCAACTGAGCTGGCCAGTTTAAGGTAACCTAAATACAGTCCTTTACCCAATGGAATGTTACTCACTTGATGATACAGAATTTGTTCCTGGAAAAAACAAAAAGAAAGGAAATAGAATGGCGGTTTTTTCTCATACAAAAGTAAGGGGAAATTTTCTACAAATCATTAGCCTAGAGTAAAATCATTACATATCATATTATATATAGAGTTCGTAGAACAATGACATACTTTTATGGTGCTCATCAACATATCGCAAGCTGGATCGGGAAACTTCCGGTTCGTGAGTTTGAACAAAGGAGTCCACCTTACATTCAGTGCTGAAACAACCTTGGTCGTTCTCAGGTAGTTTATTGTACTAATGAACACGACACTATTTGAGTCGTCACGTAGAGTTTTATAGTAAAGTCGACCCAGATCTTCTATTCCCAGAGTATTCTAAAAAGAGGAGTAAAAGAGCAATGTACCACGTTATTATAGGACAATGTGCTCAACATCAACCCACTCCCACAATCAATACATATTATGTCGAATTTATCGATATGAACATTTTATATCCATCTAATATTCGTTTATAGCTTTGTTACAACACAGTATGCATATTTCAGCCTCAAGTATCTTTTAACCGATAGGTCATGTCATTGTCACTTTTTACATGGAAATCGTTCCAACAATCCCATAATAATAATATTACTTGAGCCATGAGCCATAATCTAATACTCAGAACATGGCGCACGTTGTACATATTTGAGGTGTTATATGAGTGTGGCAGCAAAGAACGAAAAGTACACGAAGCAATTTAATAAGTAGCTATCAGGCATTTATGATTTATAACGGAGACGGCTGCTTTTTCGGGTTTCGGTTAAAAATGCTTTTACGGTTCTTTCATATTTCCTGTTTCGTTATGTCTGCTAGAAGATGTTGGAACGTTATAATGAAGTTGAGGAAACGAAAGAAATATTAATACTGCTGTACTGCAAAGTTTTTTTACTGAAAAAATGAACGAAGAAAAGAAGTGACAATTTCGCGTGGTTGATTGCTCACGGTGGAATTAGACGTGACATGATTTCATTTTTCATGATGTGGAGGCTGGAGGAATCATAACTAGTACGCTTATGTATGTAATATTTAGCCTAACGAACTACCGTTATAACTCTACTATTTCTTACATTTACTATTTACATGCCTGTCTGTCTGTCCACGCACCCCACCAGTAGTGACATGTAAATGGTTTGACCGTTTTTTCAACTGCAGTCCCCTTACAAAGTTTTCAATTCCAATTCCATAACACACACCATTCCCAAGAGAAGAAGCCAGACAAACATGCAGTGTCACAGCGTAATCGATATAGTTAAACTTTACAGAATGTTTGTATACTTTAGTTTAGGCTTTGGGCTGTCATACCTTTACCCAGCAGGCGAGATATTAAAGTTTCTCCGACGCTGTGCAAGTGACGCCTCCATCGCGTCACACTTGAAACGTTATGTAATATTAATACAGCTACAATTATGAGGTTTTGTGCTTCGGGAATCCTACTTTAGCTGTGCTGCCAAAGATTATATTATATTTATAAAGATGACAAAGGTAGATTACAACATGTCCTTAGATTATGTATACGAGTCTTAATAAGCAATGCGCAATCCACCAGTTAGTAAGAGAATGGTGTGGAAAGCCTTAAGTAGTATTCCCACCGAAATCTTATTACATCCAAATGATAAGATCTGTATCTGATAAGTTTGTACGAATGATTAAAATTGCTAATTCACCTCCCTTGGGCAAGGGATCTCCCCTTAGTGAAATGAAGATTATCATTTTCTGAATTGAATGCTGACTACTGTCATTTAACATTCGAGGTCATTTTCATTTAAAAGGTGAGGTTTATTGAAAATACTTCGAATTCCTTCCTACCCATGACCATCACCAACATATTTTACTGCGAATTAGTATATTTATTGTATGAACGGTTCATATAGGACAAAGAGACCGACGGACAATCATGCTTATGGCTAAATTGTGAGAGTCAGTATTTAGATCGACAAGCCACCTACGTAATAAGATAATAATGCCCCAGATTCATTCATTCATTAATGCCTTCTGTTTTCTTATTCAAATCTCACCTGCATTGAAATGATTGCATTAAGCATTTTGAGTCTGGTATGGAATGTAGAGGCGTTCGCCGGCTTCTCCATTTCTTGCTTGAGATACTTGACATCTTCCCAGTTGCAAGCGACCTGAATAAGAAAGTAAAGAAGAAGTAAAAAGTTACAACACAGGTACAAAATTACCCGTAAAATTCTCATGTCTCATGCAATTTAATCCAGGTGAATGAATAAAAGCACACTCCTGCCCCGCCACATTCCATCCACTTTCACGTTTCCATCCATTTTACAGTACACGGAATGAAGAATGGGAGAGAGAAATAAAAATGACTTGAAATTTGCAAGGCAATTCGAGGAAATCTATTAAAAATTAAGACTTTTTTCTATTATTAGCATGCGAGTAGGGATCACAACAAGCAACCGCAGAAGACTAGACGGGTCACCACCGGAGAAGCACTAGACGAATTTGAAACATAAACACTACCGATTCACTGCTTCCAAACTTCACAAGGCGTGATAAAACATTCTAAAAAGCAGGAACAACTGGTAATTTATTTAAAACCACATAAGAACCTGCATAAATTCACACAATCGTGGTTCTTAATATAGGCATCCACTTTGCTTTTTTTTATAAATTTGCACTGGCAGTATAGGATTCTATATTGTAAATATATTATATAAATAAAATACAGTACTCGAATGTGTATGTTACTTGTACTAAAAAATAATAGTTTTACCTTGAGAAGCCAGTGAAAGTCTTTATGAACGGAACCCGGAAACGTTTCATCAATTTCAAGTACTGGAAGAACGTCATCTAAAGTAACTAATATTTTGTTTTCGCAGTAGATGACGCAGCTCAAGAAAAAACCCCTGCAAAAACATTTTTTCAGTTTCTCACGAGTTCATAATAATAGCAATGATTTGTATTAATGGATTAGTACTGAAAAATCATTTGTCGCATATTTTACCTATGAAAGGACTTTTGGAATTTGGGGGTAGAAAAGAGTGTCTTAATCGACAACTTCTTCTGAGCCTTTTTTGTTTGATGATTGTAGTGACCAGTTGCAGACATGCTGCTCACATCCTTCATACTGGCACTTACAAGCTCTGCCGATGAATCTGACAGCGTGGACTTCAAACGCGTAAGAATATCATCGAAAATAGGTTCCTTTCCTGTATATCGTGGTTTGGCACCGTGAACATCTCTCCAAGCTGCATGACAAAATTTTCGGTAAAACAATTCATTATTTTAAATTTGCTCCAGAGTTGCCTTATATAATTGCGGTCATTTTGTAGCATTCAAATAAATTGCACAAGTTTGTGTGCTGATATAATTAAGCAGTAATTCTATAAATTCTAATCGCATTAAGAAAAGAAAGGCAGTAACTTTGTTGTGGGTGCAACATATACCAATAGCGAAAGTGTTGGTGGGAAAAAAACTCATTCATTTGCAAGAACATTAAGAATATATTAACCACTTACAAGAGGGTACGACGGAGAACGGAGTACAGTTCTGGAATCTTCCATAGCCTAAATCACGGTAATGTCAGAAAAACCATTAAAAATTAAGAATTTTTCTTCTATTATTTAGCATATGGGTAGCTATTACTGGTAAAACGAATGTAAAATTGATCTATACTAGCCTTGGAAGTTTCCAAATGCAATTCGGAAAAAGTAACGACAGCCGGACTTAAGAAAATTGACCACAGTTTCAAACTTTTTGAGATCGAAAATTTCAATTCCGCTGGTACTCTCTCGTGAAAACTTTTCTGAAGGACTCCACTCAACTGGAAACGGCGGCGCGTGTTAGTGGGTGATGCGAACACAAAAGAGAATAATGCGTTTTCAGGTGTTTTATGTCGATCATCGTGATGATAATAGTGACGGAATGTCCAAAAGTGTTTGTTGAGTAAGATGAATGAAACAGAAAAGAAACAAAAGACAAGAAATGGAACACAAACTTTTAAATCAGATTTTACACATTAATACATACATATAAAGTAGAGGGGAGACTTTAATATGATTAAATATAGTTTCTAGAAACATACAAGTTTTAGAAAAGAATGTGGTTCTCTCTCTCTACCTAATTGTCTCTTTCTTCCTTTTTCTTCATCATTATCTTGTTGTCTGTGTGTTTTCACTTGACTAGTCACACACTAACCATATAAGAAAGAAGTATAAAATGGATTTTCCCAATAATATATTCTGTGACACGTTCCACATCTGATGATACTCTTTTTTATAACTAAATATATCTACAATCCTACGTGCCTCTATGAATAATAATAGTATCCTGTGATACACTACGCCACACTCTTCTAATCCTAATCTAGCGTGGGTGACGTGACCTGATATAATCTCATCCTGGCACATGACCACCGCATCTATATGAAGCAAACAACAAAGAAACCTTTTTACTTTAACTTTTATTCCCTCGGGGCACAATAAGAACAAGGGTTCTATATTCTGCTCGCACTCACTAAATTTACTACATCCGAATTTTTTGTCTCTATGTTAGTAGACACATTA
>JAHZMV010007477.1:0-11173 GCA_027743765.1 Coecobrya sp. COE2
TAAATTACTATCATCTAGTGTCAAAATTGACAGCGTTAGTAGTAATCGTGCAATGCAAAGGTTTTCATTCCCTGCTGCCAGTTCTGTCTGCGACAAATGTTGCCACTTGTCATACGATAGGGTACGAGCTTGCGCCGTCCTCAGTCAGTGTCACTGCCAATGTTGCAATATTCGACTGATTCACAGGTTAGCCATTTTTGATTGGCATTAAATGATAGTAATATAAAGATGTACATATATCTGTAATCGAAGTTTCAAGGGAAAAATCGTCAGCGTTCTGGGAATTATTAAAAGACAATAGAAGATTCATAGAGATTTTAAATACATGTGTGCAAGGCATAAACTGGTCTAAATGAAGAAAAATTCATCATTGCTAATTATATGACCCTAAGAAAAGTTTTTATCTAAATCTAGTAAATCTCTTCACTTGGAATCCAGCACAGGTAAAATATTACATTTTTACATTCCAAGTTATACAAATACTTTATCAAGAGTATTATCAAACTAGCCACATATCCGATGTATTAATGAACTGATCTGTCAAATTGCTTTAATATCGTCATTAAATGAAGTGGAAAAAAAAACTTTTTTCCCTACAAACTTATGTTTAAATCCAAATTCAAGTGGTACTCTTACCGCATTCAATTTTAACTAGATACATTACATCTTTCCAGATTCCAGACTCATACCGTGTATTATGTATCTCGGTCATCATAAGATTATGATAACCTATTGATCTGTTATATATAATATGTAGGCTGACGAAAACTCATGAAACAATCAAACATTTGACACACTCATACATTTATATAAAAACAACATAATTTTACTCTGTTATCCTTGTAAATGTTGTACGTATTTCTTGGGACAGGTATTCCGCGCAATTTCTTTATACCTAATTAACTGCTTAAACAACCTCACATTGCGTTTTTAATCGAAAGTATTGTTTGTTTCCGTTCTACCCTTTACCCACAAAATATTCCAAAATCAATGTAGAAAATCAATTAAATTAAATGCTCCAAATAAATGCTCCTGCGAACATCAACGAAGTTTTCTTTCTACACATCAAATTACATAAAATGTAGTATTCTTCCTAATTCATTTTCCGTACATTGCGCATTGCACTAAATGGTAAGCTTTATATGCCTTTTCGTCGTACACATCGTAAATCTCGTGTGAATTTTCCAGGGAATCCTCTTTGTCTAACATGCCAGCAAAAACTACTTTTGTAAAACAACTCCTGAGGTTTATGTCAGCCCAAACTTTTGTTACGCTAATTCTTTCTACACATCAAATTACATAAAATGTAGTATTCTTCCTAATTCATTTTCCGTACATTGCGCATTGCACTAAATGGCAAGCTTTATATGCCTTTTCGTCGTACACATCGTAAATCTTGTGTGAATTTTCCAGGGAATCCTCTTTTGTCCAACATGCCAGCAAAACTACTTTTGTAAAACAACTCCTGAGGTTTATGTCAGCCCAAACTTTTGTTACGCTAATAAAATCTGAAACAATTTTATTAGTGTCAACTCAGATGATTTGAAATGCTAACGAACGATAACTGTTGCTTATTAGCGATTTATATAAGTACATGTATATTATGTTTCCATAATACGTCATCATATCATTCTCATAGGGGCAAAGGGAGAAACATATAACATAAAATTGCTCTGCTGTAACCAGCTGTAGTGTTCCGCTTATCGTTTATTTTATCTTTTATCTCTTTTAAAAAAGCTATCTGCTGCCTTATTTTAACTTTCCTTATTTACGATCTTGGAGGCGGTGTCGACCCAACCTCTTACGCAAATGAATCGGCTGTTGTTACAGGCTGAGTGTGCGGTCATCAAAATATTTTTTGCTAGCTGAGCCTCTTCTAAAAAAGGACACGGTTATAGGTACGATTACGATGATGATTGATACATTCGTATGTAATGCATCATGTGATAGATTGAAGCATAGGAAACCCAATTGAAACAGCAGCCTTTTGTGAGTCGCTTTTCGTTACCAATTATAATCAAGAGAACTTGTTCCTAATCGTAATTTGGAAAAGGAAGCATTTTGAGCTGCCACTATGATGCTAAAGTAAATGGTTAGCTGACTGTTCTTCCTGACGTAATATTCTGTCTGCCTGGCTAATAGACAGTGAAAGAGGAGCGATACGTGAACTCGTGAACTTACAAACTTTAACAAAAGAGCAAAAATCTGTTCACATTAGTGCATACGTAACTATTTCCAGACAAAGTCATACAATTATATTGTCTTTTAATTTTATTTCCGGATGAAGCTAGTTATGGAAATGGAATTTTCATCCATTTCATCTGAGCCGCAAAAGCAAGGTATAGGTATCTCTCTAGCCATTCACTTTTGGTCTCCGTTTTATCAAACATAACTTCTTTCCCCTCCGCTTATGTTCTTTGTTGAATAAGCAAGTCAGTTTTGGTCTCAAGATGGTCAAGTGTAAACGACAACCTTTATGTAACATTGATGTGATGATAGCGAAAGCTTGTTTGTCAAAGTCACACCATCATAAAAATTAAACTTTCCATTTCCATTGATTTTCAGTTTACTGTGGCATTACAAACGGAAAAATATAGCAAGCATATAATAGCTCAATATCTGTAATTCGAGATATGTATTTAATTTTATGACTTTTTGACCATGATCATGCTACAAACTGTACTTGATAAACGTTTATATACACAGACATGTTGGGTGAGTACTATGATATTGATATTAATGACCTACCGCATCGCATGCCACAATAATACCTATGCTTTTTCCATACAATTTATTAGAGCAAGATACAACTTTTAAAGTGCATTTGTCAGTTTTCTGCAGATGGAAAGTTGACGTTTATCTTGACATTCTTGAACAGATAACTTTGGGATTTACAGAGAGAACAAGCTCCCTTCTTGGAGAAGGGAGCTAGTTCGCTCATCCCTTTCCATTACATTGATTGGTTGTGTAGATTGTTTCTGACAACATATTACGCCAAACACAAACGTGTTGAGCTTCATAGGTTTTCTGTCATAACTTTACTTTCGACAATGAAATGCTCCGTGCGTTGTACACACAGACGAGTAGCATGCAATATGTGGAATTTTGCTTTTATACTTTAGTAACACAATTTGCCCGAAGGTTTATATACCCAGTTTATTTATGATAATGACATGCTGACAAGCGAAAAAAATATCTTGCTTTCTTATTCTGCCCCAAAAACAAACAGAACCGACCACTTTCTCCATAAAATGCGTATTCCTTGAGATCTCTTGCAATAGCAAACGCTTTAATTTAAAAAAAGGCTCCCCGTAACTTGAAATTGGCTGCCAATATAAATGCAGAGTAAAATTAACTATTCTACGTTTTCGGAGATGACTGCCGTTTCTCTTTCTGTCTGAAAGAAAAAGGCTAACATAAGGGCCGCCTGTTATATGACAAATAGATCGGGAAATGGAATGACTATGGTTATTCAATCGTTGCGAAATCGATAAAATTGCTTTTCTCAACAAGAGTATAATATCAACGTATAGGGTTAATAGGTGGCCATTATATAATATACACTTGCTTTCATTATGGATGTGGATGTATATGCAACCAATTTACCTGGTGATGATGTTGATTGAGACCACATACATACATACAGAGTGCTTGTTGTAAGTGTAAGTGATGGAGACTGGCGAACATGCAACTTTACTGCGTAAAATACTTTTTTCCTCCACTTTGCAATCAAATGCAAAAAGCTTTCATTGAACACCCAAGAAGAATGGCAGAAACAGAAGCAGGAAGCAAAAGAGGCTCTATTTGTATAACGTACATTTTTAATGCAAGACTAGCTATTAGAGTGGCTGTTGTGGAAGAAAAATAGAAACCGAACGATCCATGCCATAGTATTCTCTTCTGATATAGTCGTTGGCTTCACAGACAGTAATATTTTATAGACGTTCGTACTACTAACTACGCATTATATTATCGTAACGATACCCTTGGCATATCATCTATTTGCTATTTGTTTGTTTTTGGTTTAGATAATGTTTATAGGCATCACCAAAAATGTATTTTGGTGTTTTGTATTTGGTATAAGATAGCCATTTGTGTATGCTTAAATACGATTTACCTGTCGATATCAATATTTTGGTGGTTTTGGTTCTTGGTGGTGTACTTTTTATGCCTGCATGCTCATGTAAGATTTTTATCACTCAATAAAAGCAAGCACCTGTGAAATCCCATCCACTCACTAGGAAAGAGGATTTTGGCCTACAATTGTCATTTATCTTGGACTTTTCCAGTGCACTACTAGATTATGTCAATGTACAAACAAGTGCTCTACTAGGATTTCTCTACTCTACTTTCTTCTACTTTCACCACTAACTGTTTACCATACTTTTGGTCCAACCAACCTGTCCTGTCAAAAGCCAAAAAGCAAACTGACAAAAAATGTTTTCAGCCTTTTCATGTATTTATTTTGTCAAGAATCTAGTATGAATGTTTGTAATATTAGGTATATATGTATTAATATTTGTGTACAAACATAAATTATGGCTTTACAAATGACAATGTTCAATTTTAATTATAGCTGCAAAAATGTTATGATAAGCTATTGATTGGGACATTTTTTGCATGTGTTCTAAAACAATAAAACATTCCATTTCCCCTGAGAAATACAATGGAAATAGAACCAAGTCCTTTGCTACATGCCATTACTTTTTGGAACGTGCTATAGCGGATTATTGTAAAATTCCCATAGAACGCACTCAAAAGCTGTACGGTTATGTACTGTACTACAATTTAACTGGCTGAACAGTGATTTCTGTAAAATTGATGAAAATAAAACTGCCTTTTTATGTTTCACGATGGGAATCGAGTAAAGCAATTGTGTAATTACATCACATCTATAGCTTATAATCAAAAGTTGTGGTGATGCCGTATATACCAGACAATAATAATGGAGCTTCCCACGGAATGGGAAACCAATGGAATGTGTGCTCGCCACTTGCACCATTGTGGCAAAGATACAACACATTATACCATGTAATTTCTCGTATGAGCTATACTACTATTTCAGTTTCAGTGTGAGCTGAACCATTTCCTGATTGCTTCTCCTGTCTGGGTAGAAAAGGTTAATTGGCTCTAGTTTTAATTAAGTGAAAGCAGATCAAATTCAACGGATACGTTGGCAAACGTTACACCTGTATGATGTGATGTCCGGAAAAGTGAAACCACACACGCTCTAGTATGCTGAATTAGACAATGAAATTACTGCTGCGCTGGATAGTAGAGGGGCTCTTTTATGAAATTACCGGGGATGTCGTTAATATTGAATGAATTGGAAAGGCACATTAGTGTGTTTCCGGATAATTTTATTGACCAATGACTCAGGACATAAAAACGCAAAGGGAAAAGGGACACACCAGACTGCATTTTTCCCTGCCTTGTTTGTATATTTCTGTGTACACAGACTTACAGCTTCTCATGAAAAATTATTTTTCCAGTGGCTTTAAAAATGGTTTATGACAGAAGATAAACATAGAAATTACGAAAAAATGCTACCGTTTCTGCTAAAGTACAGTTATGAAAGTTTTGCAAGTTATGAATGTACTTCAACAATTGGAGAAACCATATTGCATTAAGGTGTAGTAATCCTATCCCATTTACAAGTAAGTCTGGGTACAGAGACAAGTTATAAAAACATTAAACAACGTTACTCATCTTGGTCATCGTGAAAGAGAAGAATACCTGGAGTTATTTTAAGATTCAGACTGCCCACATTATGACTATTGCAACTCCCCACATTCAGATGCATTGAACTAAAAAGTTTAGCCGTTGAAACAAATTTACTCAACTTTTTACTTATCCGGTTGATATCCTAAAACGTAAAACTTGTTCCAATGTAAAGGGTTAACTCTTGAGGTCAGGACAAAAACTACCATAAAAATCAGACAGTCAGTCATTAATGTTCATATGAAAAATTCGTTGGATTTACAATTTTCCAGTTTAGTCAATCATTCCTTTATAAATACATATTATGGATATTGTGCAGTGCAGAATCTGCACCACTTAAATTGGCAAATTTGTTGTATGCTTCCAGTAATAATGTTAACCATCATTTGTTAGCGGGGTAAGCTATTGTTTCTATTTTGTTCTAGTTCACTGGTGCGATTTCTTTCCGTTTCCAGAACTCTGAATTGTGCACAATTTGCATTTACCATACTTATATTCATGTCTTATTATATCAGGTTATCAAAAAACCGCTAGTGTGCAACTTTATTGCTATCACAAATAGTTTGAGAATAATAAACCCATAACAATTGTATCGAAGGATTAGAAAACGTACCAAACGTACGTTTCGTTTCTCACTAAATAACGACTCAAGTATCACGAAGGAAAAGAAAAAAGGAGCAAAATAATAAGAAGAAAAGTGGCATATATATCCTTCTGGCTTAAAGTGGCAACAGTAATAGGAAAAAGAAAAGCAAAGAAATAAGGAAACAGCAAAGGAATTGTGTTTTTTTTTCGCTCATAGCAAGCTTACAGCTTACTCATAATATGTTGTACAACGACTCAAGCTAAAGCCTTTAGTTGATTTGGTAAGCCCCACAGGCAAAAAAGTAAAGCTTCTCTTCTTTTTTCTGTGTTGTTGTTATTCATTCATCTATATATAGAAAAAGTGCAGAATTGAAAGGCAAAGTTTTGGCTTTCCTATGTCCTGTGGCAGGCAGACTTTTGGCAAAAAAAGTAAGCAAAAGCCTTTTTGTATACAGGTTACAACACACACGTACATTCAAGTTATAAATGCAATAATGTGCACTCTTTTTCCTCTTCTTCTTCCCGTTGAGTTGTTGAATACTATGAGAGAGCAGAGAAGAGAGAAAGAGTATGTTTATTAAGAGCACGTACAACACACTCACCAACCGACCGATATGAAATGTTTAGTGCTCTACTGGCTCTTCTCTCTCCTATTTCTAAAAAGAACTAGTGTGTGGTAGTAGTTTGGTTTCATTTTTTGGACGTTTCTTGTAACTCCTTTGCTTCCTCTCTCTCCTCATGTGCTTCTGCCTTTGCCTGTTAACTGAAGGAACGCAAAGGAATTTTCGGGATGAAACGCATGTCAGACCTCTCTAAAAGCTAAGGATGGTGTATAAGGGAAAAGCGAGGAGCAATCTAGGAATGCTCGTATTACAACTTGCTTGTATTCTCTGGCAAAAAACGGCACATAACGTTCAACGTGTCTGTATAGTATGCTAGCGAGTTTTTGTACATGGGTCTCGAAAGACGTGGAGTGGAGTTGGAGTACATGGTGACGATATGTGTGTTGCTCTGCTGGTTGGTGTGTGGTGGTGGCAAGTAAAAAAGTCGGATGCAACGTGCAAGTTTTAGCTAGTGTGTAAAACTTGTGAAGAAGAAGGAGAGCAAAAGCAGCAATGTGAGAGAGAAGAGAGAAAAACGACTACACAATCATAATAATAGCAAGAAGAGGGTTTCCTTCTCTTTTTCTCGCTTGTCTGATGATGGAAATGGTGACCTACCCACCACCACCACGACTGCCACCACATTATACTAGAGCTATCACACAACCCCATGGCGCTCCATCTACCACCACCACTGCTTCTTCTTCTACGACAACAACGTCTACATAATGTACCACCACTACTACCGCTTGGTCACCACCATGTACATAAATTTGCCAATGAGAAAGAATACTACTATTCCATACTGCTATCCCAGTAGTAGGAAAAAAATTAGCTGCTGAAACGAAAAAAGGAAGGAAAAGTTGTTCCCGTTCATAGAGAGAAGAGACCCGAGAAAGAAGCTAGAGTGGAACACACTACTGAGCAGTGATACAAGTAAAAGCTATAAGCAGGGCGAGCGACAGACAGCATACTTGAAAGTGTGTGCTTTCTGTCCTGGGCTGCTTGGCTGGCTGGTCTGTTGTACTATAACTTGGCTCTTTATATTTTTTGCCATTGCTTTTTTTTGCTAACATGAGTCTACCTGCCTACAATGATGACAAAGGTTCCCTTCTGCCACTATAGCCAGTCGTGGTAACATCAACTCAACTAGTTTGACTCAATTCTCTCGTCCTCTTTCACGGACCGCATAAGTTGACTACAAAGCGACTTGCTGCTACTGACTTGCTAGTCTTGATTCTTTCTTAAAAGTTGTGTTGGTGCTTGTTGGGTGTGAGTGAATATATAGAGAGAGATGTTTGGAGTATGAGGGAGTGATGAGAATCAGGAAGACGAAAACGAGAAAAAAGGAACGAACGAACGAAAGGCTTTACTACTCAACGACCAACCACCACGGGTTACATTACTACCGGAGGAGAGAGGAGGAAAAAACAAGACTTGTGAAAATGTTGTTGTTGTTGAGTGTGTATGAAAAATACAGAAAACCGGGGATCCGGCTTGGCTCATCACACAGCAAACAAACCCAGCATCTTCTTAATCATCATCACCACCTTCATCCCCACAACCAAGAAATGAGCTAAACCAAACGAACCCAACAAGACTCTCTGCTACTCTGCGATTTTGTCTGCTGTTTTAAATTGTACGTTTTTACCATTGTATATTTATTACATAGTTTGGACAAAACTGAGAAGAGGACAGAAAAAGAAGACTTTATACTTTGTATATTACCTGCCTATGTTACAGCACACCGAATACACACACATCATTCACATAAAGAAAAAAAAATCAGAGAGGAAGGAAAAGCCGAGCCACACCACTTCCGTTTTAACATTGGCTTTTTGTCTTTTGAAACTCTTCTAGCATAATAAGTATAAATACAAGTAAGCAGTGTGCACAGTAATAATATTTTTGCATGTGCAAGAATGCTGGCATAATATGTATGTATTTAAATGAAGCTCATATAGCACATGTCTCATAACATGACACAATGCCGACCGACCTACCGACTTGTGCTATATTATATTTCTGCGCTTATACATTCATTTGCAAAAGATTTGGAAGTGAAGCGTTCATATTCAAGTAATTCCTACATTCCCACATGAAACATGTATGCTGTAGACCTTAAAGCGAAAATCACCAGAGAGAGAGAGAGAGAGGGAGAATATATAGCATTGAGAAAAGCAGGGATAAACTATACGAAAAGGAATGTTTCCTGACTGACTGTTATTGTTAACACATCAAAGTCGTCGAGCCCAATGTTACTTTGTTGGAATGAAGGTAGCGAGAGAGAGAGAGAGAGATGACGAGAAAATAGGAGGAAAAAATCTTTTCTCTTCACTGCTGTGTGATAAAGTCACAGTAAAGTAAATCCATGTATAGCTCATCATTTCTTCTCTCCTTCTTTCTTGCTAACATGTATTTACTTTTCCGTTGCTCGGCTTTGTGCAAAAATTTTTTAGACAGAGGCAGAGTCAACTCGTAGGTTCATGGTTCATGTGATGAGCATTGAGAACAAAATGATGATGATGATGGCTTTGAGGAAAGGAAGGAGAATGAGAAGTAAGTATAGAAGAGTAGTGACACTGAAGAAGAGTACATAGGGATCTTCCAAAATTATATTTCAACTTCATGGCATATCCTAGACAAACATACAAATTGAAAGAGGTTACATTAGACTCTACGCCTCATTACTGCTACTGTATACATTTCCTTTTGGTTCATGTTTACTATACGCGTGTAGATTATACTTGATATAATTTTTATTAATCCTATATATAACATTTGTATATAATGATTACACTATAGATCTCTGGCAAAATTCGGAAACAACTACTACATTCTCATTGCGGTCAAAGCTAGCGATTATGAAATAAGCTTAATTTTGAATAAAAAATAAAATAAAATCGAATTTAACGCTAGATGTTTTGACGATTATAATATATTGGAATGGCTCTGTTGCCAATAAATGCGGTGATTGTCCTTATCTTAAAATTTCTACACAAAAAAACCACTTACCTTCGTTTGAAACCTTAAAAAAGTAATTGAAATTAGAATTTAATGATCCGTTGTTTATTGTATGTTGCAAGGTCTGAGCTCGGAATACACAAAAAAAACCACTTACCTTCGTTTGAAACCTTAAAAAAGTAATTGAAATTAGAATTTAATGATCCGTTGTTTATTGTATGTTGCAAGGTCTGAGCTCGGAATTACATACGTACAAAATTTACCTGCACCATACATATTACATCGTCTACCAAAATGTTAAATGATAAGCCTAAGACGTAACAAGCTGGAGGAATTCATTGAAAGCCGAACAAAAGGATACAAGGTATTCGTGTCAGTCTGTCTCTGCAGTGAGGTGGAAGAGCTTTTGAAAAACTATCACATGAAATGATACGTATCGTGCATTCGCAAAAGAGAAAACAACCGATTTTTCTGATTTTATGTTCATATATAAAACTACTTGGGCGAAAGAAAAGAATATCGGCTAAAGTTTTTTAGCAGATGGATAATGAGACGTTCACATCATCTACACCATTCCTTATTCTATTGAGATGAATTTATACTTTTTAACTTGGTTCGAAACTAAATTTGAAATACAATTCACTTGGAGCTGCTTACAGCTTATAAAAAAATATCATCACAATGTAAATCCTAATCGTAGCACCATGCCTAATACATTTAAAACTTTCTTGTTGTACAATATGCCGTCAGACTTGCCTCTGATTTTGTTGTTGTATTCCAACCGAATCTCTTCTCTTTGTAAACTTGTTAGGGAGCTCCACTACAGAACATAATTTGTTCAACATGGGTCGTTGAGAATTTTCCAATGTTCCTTGTGCAAAAAAATCTTATTTTTTATATAAACAGTAGAGCAGTGTGTGTAAATGTGTAGTATGAACCAGAGGAACAAATATAGATGTGCAGCGAAGGTTTATGGCAGCACATATTTAATCTTGAGATTCTTCTTCTTTCAAACTTTCTTTTACAAAAGCCTACATTATCTTGAATACACGTTTGATATAATTGTATTTATATCAATGTTACTCCGCTATCACTGTATTTTAAGCTTTATGTAAGAGACTATTATTATTATCAGATCAGCAACTTTTTCGTTTTCCGGAGTATATGTGTGTAACTCTGAATGATGTAGAGACAGGGGCAGGATCAGAGATGGGGGAAAATAAAGGAAACCAGGAAGAAAAATAAAAGATTTTTGCACGACCCATCGACTCACTTCTTACTTTTGTACAAAGCTATCGAAA
>JAHZMV010007478.1:0-12022 GCA_027743765.1 Coecobrya sp. COE2
AATTCATTAGGAGGAGTTTCTTGGAGTCGGCTGTTGTGAGAGTAAGATCGAATTTCAAATTAATATAGAGTGGTTTCAGATCTAGATAGCATATAAAACATATAAAAGTATCATGTTGAACGTACATATTATGGTCAACAGTATCATTTTAAATGAATTAGATTATTATGACATTGTGTGCTTTTGAAAGCATTAGAAAAACTGAAAAAAACACGATACTTTTGCCTTCACCTAGCCACGAAACTGACTGAATGCCATGGTTCATGGTTGACTAGTTGACTGACTGTCATAAATGGCAATAACATAATACGATACCTGAACACAAATAAGCACTTCATTTTCATGAGCACAAAATTATAGCATTCCGAGTTTGGCTCTACCTAGAATCCAATGTCGGTATTGATTGATACTGATTAACGATTATACAAAGTTTGTCAACCAACCGAGGTGTGAACCAGGCATCATCAGTCCATTTGATTGCATAAAAATGCAATGAGTAAATGGCTGATTCCTTTTATCAATTACCGTGTTTGCAGAAATATGCATATCTCTATTGGGAAGTTGCTTTATCGCAGAAATTCTAATACTGGGTCAAATACTTTTCCATAAATTATAATAATAAACAAAAAAGAAACAATGAGATTACCCTAATGATTTGCGAAGCATTTTCGTCTGAAATTAATATAATCCCCAAGCCTTTTTGGAAGAAATATATAAAGTTCCATTTCGCATTTCACAGAAATTTCAAAAATAGATTAGGTATTTTCTATTTTCATCGTTTGTTCTCCCCCCACCACCCCCAACAAAACATTTCCTACTGTCAACTGTAATGGTATCCTAATATCCTGTTCGTTGCCGTCCAAACTGTGACGGTTGTAAAAGGAAAGCTTATAAAGTTTCATGATGAGGCTATTAGGAGCTCAAACAGCGGCAAATCTTTGAAAGCTCCATGATGGCCGACGAGTAAACCTCTTTTCAAGAGGATAAAACTTTTGCCAGTTTGGTTTATGTGTTTGTCAAACCGAGAATCTTACAATAGGAAAATTGTTATCTCTTCGATGCTTCGAGGAAAGGTTCTCTCTCCGTTTTATGTAAGGGTACATTGTTGAACTGATCTAGGAACTTGTATAGTCTGTGGAGAAAGTTCATGCAAGCACATATCGAAAGTGTGGGAAAATCTTGTTCTTTCCTCGTACAAATGCATGTTCAATTCATCCATGCATGCATGTGCCTTCAAATAAAATCACCATTGCATTTTTGTGTAATGCTCGACTGCATTCGTACAAAAGGATTTTGGGCAAAATACTCTCACTTGAGGAAAACAGAGGAACAAGACGAAGAGAGAATGTCTTTTCCTTTTTACATAATTCTTTTCCTTTGAACTGAACCAGAAACAAGATTTCGGTTGGATTACATAGTTCTCGTCCGGGGCTCTAGGTAGGTGAGTGAAATGAATAAAAAAGGGACAAGTTTTTGCAAACAAATCAAGTTGACAGGACAAGAGGAGTTTTTTTCGGTTCAAGTGGTTATTATGGTCTATCCAGATTTACAAGATGAGCGTTTTCCGTATTACTTCATTAAAACACGAGACCATAATGTTGAACTTTATTGCAGAAGTAAGCATGCTAATGTAAATGAAAGGAGACGAGGCTTTTAATTTTTTCGCATAACAGTTAAAACGTGCCTAAAGGAGCAAACATAGGTCGAGTTAGGTCAAACTTGTTTGTGTGCTTGTTGTCACATCCTTTGAACCCATTCACCTGAAAATGAAAGAAAATTTAATGCATATCTCGCAGTAGAATTGAATCTATGTTAATTTCCCAAGTGATTCTACCAATAACGGTTGTAGACAGAAGACAAACAAAAGAGCCAACTTCATCTAATGGAAGTCACATCCGCTGTCTTTTGAACACTTTAACATGTCGTTACACAAGGTGCATTTTTATGTAATGTAGGTATGTAACCTTCGACAAGTTTACCTGACTTGCTAAATTGCGTGTCGCTGTTTCTCATTACAAAATATTTTTTGCACGGAATGCTTTTGCAATCACTAACTAGAACTGTATCCTATTAAATGATCGTTACATGTGGGTATATAAAATATGACATGATCATGGAATGAGCATGACAAGTTTACAAGCGTCTAATAAAATGGACAAGGGACATATAGGTGGCAACAGAAAAAGGTAATCCAGTGAAAAGGAGTTATGTCTCATGTTACCCCCAAATCAAATGGTTTGCAAATTCCAACTTTCCGGATATAGTGCCAAATCAGATCAGATGGGGAAAATGGAAAGTCAATAAAACAACTCACTTCGGGACGACAATAATGCGACCAATTTGATAACAAAATATACATATGAAATTGAATTTTCATTGCACCTATTAAAACAAGAAATATTATAACTAAAAATATTTTTATATTCTAAACTAAAAGTGTGCAAGTGCAATGAACAACAACTGCGAAGACTGTTCCGTTTGATGAATCATTACTGCGCACGTAGTAAAGGATTATGCGAAGGATTTAATCTTAATGCGCTGCTATTAACAAAACCAAACCAAATGTTCAGGGTGATATATGCGACAATAACCCTGCGGAATTCGGTGTATGGTAATACGTTAAGATGCCTTTCTCCAAGCGAAACCACAACAGGAACAAAGATTAAGATGATGATATGATAAGCTTTCCGGTGCTACTAAACCATCATGAAAACAGTGAGCGTGCTGTGGCTGTAAGTATACACAAACAGCTTTTATTGCTATGTAGAAAATGCTTGTCTTACAATATTAAATATTCCACACGGGTGGTATCAGATTTTAGCGATAGTCTTAATTAAACAAGATTATATTGGATTGGATACACGTTTAACCACATACCGAAAACGTGGCTATAGCTTATCAGCAATCGTGTTTGGCAGCGTTATAAAATTGGATAATTTTCCGTCTCCTTGAATATTTCAATCTAAAAACAGAAATAGTTTATTTACCTTCCCGTTTTCTTATGTGGTTATTATTATTGATATTATTCTGCTTTGTTGTTTGACTTGACGTAGTTTAGTGTAAAGTCTAAAGTGCATTATTATAAAGCTTATTGTTTTAATGGTGGGAATGAAAAATAAAATCGTGCTATTATTCACTGCATTCCTTGTAAGTTATTGTTATATTTCAACTTGTCATGTTGCTTGCTTGTGTGCACTATTTTCAGCTAAATGACACTTTGGCATGGCACGCCATCATTATGCATCTCTCGTGTGTGCGATAGATCTCTTGAGAAAATCAAGCGCGTTGCAGCAGTGCACTGAAATAAATGCACAAATGTTCTCAAGAGATGCATAACTCGTTAAAATAAATGTACATATTACTCGCGTGAGTGAACAGTTATAAATATATCAGTTTAGTGAGCTATTTAAGTTGAGAGGAAGAATGAATTGTTGCATTTTAACCAGACGCTTGATTAAAATACTGAAAATGAGAAATGATATGCATACATAAAAGTGCAATTCTTATTGTCGAAATGGTTTATATCTGCATCTGTTTCTTTCTTACTCAACCTTAAAAACTCATGTTTTCTCTCTCCTATTTTTCAATAAAGCTGGCGGATTTTATTTTACGTAGACGATAAGGTTATCAGGGTGAGGCAGTAAATCATTATAATTTACTATCATTCTATTGATGCTCTTTAAAAACGGACAGCTTGACATTTGTTAATTTACATTTCGATTTTGTATGTACCCATATATATAATGTATTACGATGTGAATTTAGTGATACAATTCTTATATAAAAATTTAGCACTATTATACCTACATTACATTATATTCTTATATATTCATAAATTATGCGTGCAAATGTCAATCTGTCAACCAATCCTTCTTTCCAATAATATTGAAGTTGAGGATGACTGGGAACCATACGATAGCTCATATATTGTAATATACATATGAGTATACACATGCCTTCAAAGAATGCCAAGTGTTTATTTACATTTACTGTATAAAATCAACATTTTCTCAGCACACATAAAACTAGTGTGATTGACACTTCACACTTCTTAGCTATAAATATTTGAACTTGAAATTAAAAATTTACTTGAATTTGCTNCCTTCTTTCCAATAATATTGAAGTTGAGGATGACTGGGAACCATACGATAGCTCATATATTGTAATATACATATGAGTATACACATGCCTTCAAAGAATGCCAAGTGTTTATTTACATTTACTGTATAAAATCAACATTTTCTCAGCACACATAAAACTAGTGTGATTGACACTTCACACTTCTTAGCTATAAATACTTGAACTTGAAATTAAAAATTTACTTGAATTTGCTCCTGACTAAACTGATTTATCCTGATATAATTTTATAGAAAATATAAGTAAAGTATATTACATTTTTAGCGTGAAATACTTAAATATTCAACCATGCTTACATGTATTTACCCCATACATCATTAAATATTAGTCCATAGTCCATAAGTACAGCGGTATAAAAATTACGCTGTTCTCAGACTGCTAGTGTACGTGTTACAAATTTTCAGAGTGTCTGAGTGAGACACATTTCTGCTAATTTTACGAACGACTGGTCTGCCTATGCTATCCTTCTTTGATGTTATCTTGGAACCTTGAAACTGATTGCTTTACGATACTGTATGGGTTTGAAATTTTTATGTCATACAAGTATGGATTTCTGGTCTTTGTTTCAAAACATTAGTCCAGTCCAGAGAGTGGCTGGGTTTTTGTAGTCCGGACCATACGGCAAAAATAATCCTCTTGGCGGTTTGTAAGGCGATTTATTAGCGCAGTGAAGTTGAAACACTTATGAAAATTCATTAAGAAGCATGAATAGTGTTTGCGTTGGGATTGGAAATGTTAGTCATTGCATAATCGTACATGCGAATATTTAATGATTATGATGATAGATTAAGTAAATTCTGACAGAAACGACACACAAAGCTAATATCTAAAAGACTTCGCAGTATACTTAATGGTTATGTTTGTGTATTCATTTTAACACTGTCTGTGTTGTATAGGAATTCAAGCTAAAAATATAGGACATTCCAGTGTTTGCCGAGCCAGGTATTTTTTGCTGCTCCATAATAAATTGATCAAATTGCGAAACTAGTACAAAATACCGCTCCATGAGCACTAATTTTAGCTAGAAATTCAGCATCCGGCTGGAATGACTGAGAGAGATTTTATTTTCTGAAAAAATTTACAACTTGGAACGCTTTTGGGACACCTCATTCCCATGAAAAATTCCCCATTGTAGACTTTACATTGGTACTGGTCGGTACTTTAAAACTCCAATAGTCCCGGTCCTGTAACTAATTATAAGTTTGTATCGTGCCATTTGAGTTGAGCAATGAACATTTATGATTAGGTATGGTATAAAAAGTGCAAAGAAAAAAGCAGCAATTAGACTGGAAAAAGTTAGCAGTGGTGGTTTCGGTTTCTCGTATCGTGTCTTTTTGTCCTTGTGTGTAGTACAGCAGCATTGGGATTGGGAATAGTAATAACATGCAGACTAGACATGTAGATATTTTACTTTGTGTTGTTTTGTAATGTGGGGTATAATGAGTACTACACATTACAAGCTTCCAATGAAGTGCTTTGATAATTGTCGACACGCTTTGAAGTTGCTCCCAGGTGCCAGACGAGAGTTGGAACAGCACTCCATCAGCATAACCAGTAGTTTTCATGAATCGTTTCACTCTTATCGAAATTTCAATGTCTCTGCATTTTCTGCATTCCTCTACTCTAACGACCAGAACTACTCTGGTTTAATCCATATGGACCCATTTAGAAAAAATATTTACAACCACATAGGCAGTTTATGGATGTGAAAGTATTCATTTGGCTTTTTTTATTTTTGCGGACTGATTAATAGTAAAAAAAATAAGTTCAGGCTCAACAATGAAAACGCGAAACGATGCTTTGATCCGCTTACAAGGTAAATCCTAAAGCTTTGCTAAAGCAAATGATGTACGTAAGCCAAACTGAAAGAAAAACTATACATAATAATAATAATGTTGAAAAATTGAAATGAGATTAGGTAATTCCATATCTGGTTTAATCCATATGGACCCATTTAGAAAAATATTTATAACCACATAGGCAGTTTATGGATGTGAAAGTATTCATTTGGCTTTTTTTATTTCTGCGGACTGATTAATAGTAAAAAATAAGTCCAGGCGCAACAATGAAAACGCGTAACGATGCTTTGATCCGCTTACAACGTAAATCCTAAAGCTTTGCTAAAGCAAATGATGTACGTAAGCCAAACTGAAAGAAAAACTATACATAATAATAATAATGTTGAAAAATTGAAATGAGATTAGGTAATTCCATCATTTTCCATCATTTAAAGGGCATTATAGCTCTCGCTTCTCATTACGGTCCATTTATTATGCTATCAAAAACTATTTTTACAGTTCACCGTTCCAGAAGTAGCAAACCGCTCAAGTGTGGTATAAGCATCCCGAAGGCCGAAATGTTATGCAATATTACAGTCAAAAAGTGGTAAGCACTCAAGATGAAAAGAGAATTGTAGAAATTCCTGCGAGTCTTAATAGTGACTGAAGTTATATGCTACTTTTCCTGGAAGCATCAGAATGCCCCAAATCATCAAATTTCCCAAGTGAAAGGCAGCTATTTATCTAGTAAGTATAACTTTCAGAAAGCAAAGTTAGTAAATGGAACATACCTATTTATATTTACGTCAGATCCTGATGCTGCATGTATGAATGATTTATCAAAAGCAATGCATGTTTTTTGACGCCGTCAGTGACTGGTGACGATTCTTCTGTGATTGCAAAGTTCCAGTAAGTTGAGAAAATGAAAACAAACAGTTTCAGTGTCTGCCTACTGTTTCCATAATATGCTTTTTAACTTTTATTTATTTATTTAAAATGTGAAGGCAGACGGTACAAAAACAAGCGAAAAAAGTACAACAAAGAAAAAAGTTTGCAGTAGTTGTAAACATGACATACACATTTGTTTGTACTTGAAAGCCAGAGGAGTGAAAGCAGATAATTGACTTCTGTTACTCCTACAGGTCTAAAATCTGAATTTTGTAACTCAGAGAATTGCTGTTGGGCGTTAAAAGTTTTTTAACGATCAGTTCCAGTTCTTGTAATGCCAATTGGCAATGTGTTTTCGCAACAAGATCGCCTTCGCATTGCTCCACACGTGTCAACAGTCTCCGAACGTCACGAAGATGTTGGGATATAGTGGCATCACTCAGGATATCTTTTACTGATAAATCCTTCTGAACGCCCTTCAACAGCAAAACCAATAGATGTAACGCTGCTCTCCTGACATGAATGTTCTTCTCTGTTGACAGAAGGGACTCGACGCAAAACCAAACCTGTGGAAAAAAACACAGGAAACAAGAGAATTTTTTTAGTAACTTAATAAAAGCAGTCGTAATTCAACCTCGTAAAATGTGAAAAAGCCATGTGTGGGTACATAAAAAGAAAGAAGGGACTATTTTCAATTTCAAAGTGAAGGGAATTTTCCTTGACTATGAAACCAAGCCCAATTTGAGCTTTCTTTCATCTTGGTCAAATATAGTGAAGGGCATGTATGTAAAGTGATTCAAAATTACTTATAGATCGCTTTGAAAAATCGACACTCACCTCGGTAAGGACTATACCCAAGGAGAATTTAAGAAGGTGACAAAGTTCTCCGAGATTTGATAGGGCTGACGCTTTGATCAAAGGTTCGTCGTCTCTTATCAAACGAAGGAAGACGTTTGTCAAAGGTGTCCTGTAACATGGAGCGAGCTCATTCAACTTTTGAATAACCTTCACAAGAATTTCGCCAACTTTCATTCGCATCTCGATTCGCTCACTAGCATCCAGTTCCTGATACATGCTCCTTCCGTTGCTACCACCTGCAGTGTTCTCATTATTACCACGACTGTCATCAACATCACTGGTAGTTATAAAATCGTACTCTTTTATAAGAAGCGGGACAACAGTTTTATGGAACTTTACGGCAACACCTGCCATCCCTTGTATAGCCATGAGATATACGTATGAGTCGTCATTGGTTAGGTTTTCTTGGAAAATTTTTAACACGTGAATTTCATTTTCCAACGTTTCCCTATCCCGTTGCTCAATTAGCCGGCGTAACTCCAACAGACCGTGCCCTTTCACGTGGACCATTGGACTGGAAGCGTCTTCCATCGCCTGGTGAAATCGGGTTTTGAGAGGAAATTCGGTTTTACACTGGCGATCCTGTCCTCTTGTTCCTATACTCAATAGGAGGCCACTTGCCATTTCAGGAACACCCTGTCTGATCAAGCTTGGTTGTGTACATTGGCTCAATTTCCGTAAATGTGGAATGAACATTTCCAAATTATCCCACAGTTCGTTCATTTCTTTATTGATCTCTGACGATGACAAATGGCTCCCACCACCGCTCCCAGCAAACTGAGATGACAACGCAGCGACGGAAGCTGATGCCGCGTCAATAAGCGCTCCGATTATACCCAAGGCATACATAATTAGTTGACTAGCATCAAATGCATCTTCCGAATCAGGAGAACTAACCTCATTTGCAAACTTATTCAATAACAGTTCCAAGAAGCTCAGGGTGTCCTCCATGGACTCGGAATTTCCAAATTGTTCCAGTATTTTCTCTTCATCACCCAACTCCCCTAGCAATTTGAAGGTAATGAATTTTTGACATTCGTGCAGACTAACTTTCACAGCATCCGTTCCATCCAATCTCGTAGGTAATTCATCACTTTTAAAGGATCTAGTAGTGGCTTCCCTTCCTTCACCTCCACCATCGTGTCTCTTTGTGCCCCATGAAAGTAGCTGGCGAAATAACGTTGGCCATATCCCTTTCAGTCTTTCGCTTTTCAAAATTTCATTTGATAAGCATGTACAAATCCCATCCAAATACTGTTGGTACACTGCATTGTAGTCGCTTTCCGTAGAAATTATTTCTTGATGGGTTTGAACCAATTTAACTTCCGGCTCCTGGCCCTGGCCATCATCAAAGAGTAGATCAAAAGTGTTTAGAGTTGGAACTCCATACGATTCTTGATTAAGAAGTAACATCATGATGAAATCACATAAATTAAACTTCTCTTTGGCTACTTCTCCCCTTTTCGCATTTGTTGTACTCGGGAAGGCTGGATTCGCTGTGGACGATGTTGCCGTTGTCGCTGGATTATCATTAGCGTTGCCACCACTGCTACCGCCAGTATTAGGCAGCACTAAATTTTCGCCTGCACCAGATCCGTAAATCTCGAAAAGTAAAATGAGCACATCCTTTAATTTATGATGCAGCTGCTCTGCCGCTGCAGCCACATTTGGCTCTTGCACAGGTTTCTTTAAGTACCTTTCACATGCAACAAATATTTGCACAAACAAGGACCACACAGGTTGTAACCGTTTCAAAGGTAAGGAAACGTTCATGGGGTTTAATAGGGAGAATAGAAGTTCTACATAAACTAGGCTCATTGCTACATTTTGCACACTACAAGAAACATTCGAAGAGGATGGAAGATTTAATATTAAGTCACTACTACATTTTTCACGGTTCTGGCACCCATCCAGATGTATTACATGATGAAACAATCTACCCCAAAATATTGACTTCCCCAACTCAAAATCCATGTCCATCAGCATCAGTCCACAGAACAGGCCGATATGAACTAATTCTACATTTGTACCGTACGGCAATTTACACAAAGTACTTTTACTATCCGACTTTTCATTTTCGTTCTGATTTTGTGTCACCATTTGAATACATTGTTCTGCAAGATTACATAGTTTTTCATGGTTCTGAGGAAAATTTCCCGATTTTACCAAAGCGCTTCGCATTAAACTGGATATAATTCGCATTAACTTCCAGGTATCACAGCTTCCGGAAACATCTACCATTGTTGAAGACACTACTATAAGCCCATTCTTGGCAAGCATGATTTGGAACAATATGTCGTTACATGAGGTACTTATCCAACGCGGTTTTTCAGTCGCTCCGATAAGTAACAAGGAATTGATAAGGCTTGCCTTTGGAGCATTGATGAGAAATGAGTTTGTCATTACGACAGATAGTTGTTCCCTTACTTTCATCACTTGCTCGTACTGTTCCAAAGATAATGCACCACCACCAGCTTTATTTTCAGTGGAAATTTTAGGACGGACAATGGGCGACTTACAAACTTGGAGTAGACCAGCAAGAATGTCGCTGGTGTACTTGGAAGCAATTAAACCATGAAGAGTAGGGTGCTTGGAACAGGCGAGGAGAATATCCAGTGTGTGGGCCAAACGAAGAAACTGCTCAAATGGAGAGGTGGCTTGTACATCCGAAAGAAATTTAGGAACATTGGGATTCATCTTGCGGAGTTTTTGTGGAACTCCTAAACCCGGGAGTAGATATGGAACTATGCCAAACCCGATGACTAGCTCAACAGACTTTTGAACGCAGATTTGAGACTGGAGACTCAAAACATCTATAGACTGTTCCTCCTCCGTTTGTTCAGCCTCAACTTGTTCTACGGTCGTTTTCAGCTTGGATAACGCTGATAAAATGAGACATGCTAATTTCCAGGAACAAGTAGGTACCGTTGTTGATGTGTTTGTCTCACTGCTTTTCAACAAACTTTTCGATGATTCCAAAAAGTCCACGTGTTTCAAACAAAAGTCTATCATGTTTTGAAAAACAGCGTCCGGGCTGTTAATGATGACCACGTTTCCATTAGCTGATTGCTTCTCCTCCGACGGATCTGTAAAGATACAACCACAACAAAACTGTTTTAAATAAAACTTTACCAGCTCATTCATTAATTAGCAATAACAGTAATTACATAATAACTACACCTACGCAAATGCCAAAGGGCATCCACTGACTTATTAATGAGCACAAACAAAAAATTACCATCAAAGGGAGAAGCCAAAAATTTGAACACTTCTAAAAGCTTTTCCAACTCCATTTCTTCCTCCTCTCCTTTCCAGTACAAAAATGCTACAGTAAACTGACGTGGGAAAGCGAAAACAATTTCACTCCATCGTCTTCTTCATCTTTGATGTCATTTGGATAATTAAAATACTTTACTTTCACCGTCCCCTCCGTAATTGTCACCTGACACCTACAATTTCTAAAACCGTCAGTTTTCCAGTTCATTCACCATAAAACTCACACGTGTAACCTCTCACCTTCCACTCCTCCTCATTAACTAATTATACTGCTTATTATTATATTAACAGCAAATTCACAGAATTCCCGTTATACAACTTCCTCCCACAGCCCAAAAATCCCAACCGTGTCAAATGTCAAACCTTTAATAAACCTAATTACTCCTGCATTGTCATCTCTCACTACCTCTTCCAATCACAATCCCTATTATCTATCTCTCTGCCCTTGGTAGTTTAATACACAGTTAATGAGTAATTAATTATAATTATGTAAGTGCTTTCAAAAACTTTTGACTTTTGTACTTGCTCAGGAAAACATAAAAACACATGCATTTACACTCTTCCCGCAGAACACTCTTCTCTGATGGCTGGAGATGCTCACGTTGTTCCAAGCTGCACGTGGACACCCACGCCAACTTCTCAGACAAAGTATTATGAGCACATGCAAAACTTATTGTTAATTTAATTATGAATTTTTGAGAGACAGTTAATTATGTTTGCACTGGGGAATTTATTTCTTGTTCAGTTTGAGAAAAGTTGTTCATGGTTTAATTTTTAACGATGTAGGCAATCTGTTGGAGGTTAGCTTGGAGGAGTTTCAGTGTTGAGGTCTGGTTCTGCTGGTGGCGGTGGTGTTGCTACTGCAGGTGTTGTTGTGGGAGGTTCCCCTTCATTTTGTGGGGGAGGAGGAGGTGGAGGGGTTTTGGGGGATTCTCCTTCTGCTTCATCTTCTCCAGCAGTACCTGTGCTGTCAAAGCTAAGTCGGTTTCCGTCTGCGTCTTGGGAATGGCGACGATGATGGGTGGGTTCTGGAGGTGGTGCTTGGGTTGCTTTGACGTGGGCTATGAGGGCGTCTAGATCGTGGG
>JAHZMV010007479.1:0-12916 GCA_027743765.1 Coecobrya sp. COE2
AATCGAATCATGTATTAGTACAGATTTACGATTTTGAATATTAAATAAATTCGAGAGCTTCAACTAAGCTAATGAGTAATGAGCATAAATTTGAGATTGACTACTGTAGCAATAAATACGTGTAACTGCGTTTTTGCATGATTTGTCGCAGTTATTACATTAATCCAGACCAGAAATACATGAGATATTCTATGGTGTAGGCTTTGTCCATTTCCTCTGCTGATGCTTTTAATATTATCATTACTCATGCTTTGATGTAAAGGTAATGGTAAAATACTATTGCTAAGCATAAAAGATAATGATAATCGTAGCCACACTCACCTGAGTATTTGAGGCAGTCGAGAATACCATGGCGTAGGGTCCTCCCTAAGAGTTAAATGTAACTCAAAGGTAGTTACAGTCTGCGCATCCCATCGAACTCTACCGATATTCCGAGCATTGGAAGCTGTGGATCCCTGACTACTGGCGGTAGAGCCACTATCACTGGATCCGGAGGAAGAGGTGGAGTTCAAGCTGGAATTAGAAGAATGAAGATCCTTACGATGGCTACGGTCATTTGCAGAGGCTGCCGTCATTGGAGAGGTTTGGCCGGAGGAACTTTTATTTTCATTCTCAAAATTAATGAGAATCAACCCACCGCGAAGACCACAAGGCTCGGTTTCTGCCATACGAATGATGTCACGAGCGACGCGGGTCAAGAGATCAGGTGGAAGGAGCACTTCGCCGCAGCTCAAATGTACCTTTTTAGCTGCTCTAAGACATTGTTCCAAGTGGAGTGACACGGAGCGAACAGTCGCCGATATTTCAGGAGTTTCAGAGTCATACAGGTCAAGTCCAGCACCGATGTTATTTCCCTTCCCAGCCTTAGCAGATGGCCAGTATCCACTTTCTGAAATTAACAAAATTAAGATGGAGTTATGAGTTATCATCATTCATGTACAAACTGTTAAGGTCACCCCAGTGGGTTTAAAATATCATTATGGGAGATATACTAAAGTATCTCTATAATATTTGGGTATGTATGTATTACGTGATTATGTTTCATATTTTTTTTTAGGAAATGTGCAATTATTTAGCAAACAGATGTGCATAACATTTGACCTTCATGGTATATCATCATGTTTAGCTTTTTGGTATTATCGCTCACTAACCAGCTTTTTCCTGATTTAAGGTCAAAGCAAGGTGACTTGAGGAAACCAAACATAATGAACACATTTTATGGGCATCCTCCGGGTGCAAACAAATCTAGCTTTTTACCATGTTTTGAAATGCACGACATGAAATGCACAAGAAATCATAGCTTACTAGCAACCGGTCTCATTAATGCTACAGTCAACAACAACATGCAATGCAAGTATCGTTATAGTTTTAGTCATTTATCATGACTTATCACTCTCTAAATCCCGTTTTTGTTGATATATTATATAGAATGGACGTGCGTATGCATTGAAAAGTTACTCTTCCACTGCTTTTTACATTGACTAATGGTAATTGCTAATGCTTTATGTATGTGCTTAGTACAACTGGTATGGTCTGAGCTTTATGTTGATGCTTTGCCAGCGTACTTCTCTATTCTTCATACTTTATTGGCATTACTAAAACTGTGGAGTCATATCAGTTCCTGACAATTACACAAAACCTTGAAGCATTACACGGCATTATTGGTATTACAGACCAAGATTGAGAAGAAAAAAAGTCAAGTGATATGTGCGGCGCACTGTGCACAGCATACACAAAAGCAACATTGAAATTGGTATAAGCTTTGGTATACCGCTCACCGCTGTGCTGTTATGTGGCCAACTTCTTATACTCATATAAGCAAAACAACACAAAGCAACGATGCATAAAAAACATCTCTCCATCGAAACTTTTAAGTTACGGTTAGTGCTTATAGGGCCTGTGAAATCACTGTGTGAACATTATACCAACTTAAGTCTATGAATTACTTATTTTTTCGTTATAAGAAAGGTTATATTATGGATCAGAGTCGTAAAAAGAAACTTGATAAAGGCAGGTATATTTTGAATATCTTCGCCTCTCTATTTTTCCGTAAACATCACTACATTTCACAAAATCATGCAACATCATTCGACAATTTCCAGGCAAATACACCGAGGGTAATGCTAATGATTTAATGATACGTTCATGCTTGTACATGACATAGAGAAACAAAATTAGACAACAGAGTGGCTTAAATGCGTACAATGTATATCTTTGAATATCACCTTCAGGTTAACAAAACTCTGGAGATAGTAAGTCGATGTGAATTATACTTGGGTCAATTATATGTTACTTATGTATGTTTTCTGCCACGGTCTTTTGCCTACAACGCAACTTATTCCGGTTACAAACTAAGATAAGGTGGGTTTTGATAATTGAAAGATAGATTTATCTTTGGGTCGTAAGTACTGAGGTATGAAGGATGAAGTAAGAAAGAATTTATCTGCTTCGTAGGAAATAAAAAATCAACACACTTTGTTGCTCCTTAAAAAGAACATTTTCAAGATTCTCTCGCCCGTTGTTATTGTTAGTTTTATATTGCTTATTCTCTGATGGTTTTTGTATTGCCTACTGCAAATAATGGTAACATTGTAAAAAGCTTCCACTTCAGCACAAAATCACATTAATAAAAATGCCTTCACAACTATTGTATACTCAGATGACGAATATGTTTGAAATTCTGAAAGGGAATTCAGTTTATAAAAGCGGACCTTGAATTATTCACAGTAAATTTTAATTTAGCAGATATGTCAGAGAAAAACCTTGAGGAAAAGGTGGCAAATGTGAAACCTTGTTAAAATGTCATAATCATCATTTGTCCAAAGTGCTTAGCAAAAATATATAACTCAGTCACTAGCACGGACAGTTTTGCACAAGATCAGCAAAAATTATGTATACTCTCAAATTTTGCTATATCCACTAGTTTGAGTTAGATTAAATGCTTACGTGATGAATGTCACAATGTCAGTGCTGCACCAGGGATAGGTCAATAAAATGTTTGGGCTACTTACAAACTGTCAGTGTTAATAACACTTTGTTATTATGACTGTCACTTGTATGTTGGAATTACATACTGTTTAAAATTCCGTATTGAAAATCAGAAACAAGCTTTTGCTGATAAATTTCAAAAAGTAAAATAAAATCAATCAATAGCTTAAAGCAGCTACCATCTCGAGTCGATTAAAGCAGCTACCTTTTATGAAATCATATTTGTTGTATTTCACTATCCGGCAACACACCACACAGGGACAAATAGTTATAATTCCTATTTATGAATATTATTTTGCCAAATACATAAATCTTGTCCATTGATGTACGGAATTAATACTTGAGTTTCTAACTAGTTATTAGTTTACCAATTTCATTTTAAATCTAATATGAATAATATGCCTTGTCCTTGTTTTGCTGTTTGCAACATAAATAGAAAAAGTTTACACTACACTCACTCAGTGAGTAACACAGACGAAAAAGCAAAACTTGTTAAATCGATGCCATTGCTTCTTTGCTCTCTCGTCTAAATTATGGATATTTTTGCAGAAGCTTTATTGGTGGGTTTTCATAAAGTGATGTATTCGAGTGGGCTCATTAATAAACGACACATTTACATCGTGTTTGCTCAGGAACATTTTGTTATTCGTACCGTTTTTTATTTAAAAGCATGTGAAACTACTACATATAGGCACAATGTTATATAAATAACTACCTGCAAAAATTTTCGCAAGTATCTGGACAAAAAATACAATATAATATCGAACGGTTGAGCAGGTAAAATAAATTATGATACTTGCAGAAAAATACTATTAAAGCGATATAAAGATACCATACAGCTAACATTATAAATTTTTCTATGAATTGTTCTGGCTCTGAACTAGTAATAATATGTGTAGATCATATTATTCAACTCAACGTTTGTCAAGTGGAAGAAAACAATTCCAATATAGATTACAAAGATAACTACAGCAGCTTTGATACCACCAAGAATCCACCATTGCCCAGATCAAGAATTTATTACTTGTCATTTCCATTTACATGGTGGAAAATCAAAACATAGTCGAAAAATAGGAAAGGCGAGTGAGAGAAGAAAGCGATTCTGCAATATGACTAGAGAAAAAAACGATATAACTCTCTCGTTTCGCATTTTTTTGCTGCTAAAAAGGCATCCCAGTTGCCTATCATTCCATCCCGACTTGCCCACTTATAAATTATAGATGAATGCAATGTACAGAACATTGTACAACTCATTTTTGTTTTGAAAGATTTTAAATGGGATTTTTGAGAAGTTCCATATTATGATCAAACATTATTAGGTATCCATTATTTTATTGGAAGAGAAAAACCAGTAAAATGGCTGATATTTTGGCTTCTCTGCAGCAAAATGTAAATATTGTGAAGAAAATGTAGTAGAAAAGCAAAAGAAGTTGTACACTTCTGTAATGGCAATACCAAATGGTACTTGTGTGAATACATACGTCAGTGAACTAAATTTTATATAAAACCAGTCGTCCTTGTTTCTTGTTGTACTTAAAGTTGGATGAATATTTATGCAAAGACGATTTAACTTCATATAAAATAATATCTGTAGGTTGGGTTGGAACAACAATAGTTGTAGCATTAAGGAGGAATGATGAATTCATTCATTATTGTTACATTATTCTATGTACCTTATATCAAGCAAACGAATTGGATAGTGGTTTCTATTAATGGGAACGCCAATAAAATCCAATGAAATATGCACATGTGCAGGGCGAGATATCAAGATAATCCTCCTTACCGGGACCGAGGAGATTGCACAGAGCATCTTCATCAATGCCTTGATGTCACATACCCACTTGTGATAGAAATGAAAACAATGTGCGAGTGGTTTATACATGGATTCTTTCGCAGTTTCTGACAAACCCTCTCCTCCTCCACAAGTATAAATAAAATAAGGACTCATTTTTACTACTGATATATTAATGCTTATAAAATGTCAAAGGCAGGTTGGCTGAGTTAAAACTAAAATCAAAATGCAAATCGTTTTTACCAATGGTTCGCAACATTCTCCCTGCCTTTATGAAATACATATTATGGTTCTCATGCATTATGCGTTATTCCAAGCCTATCTTTATCTTAGAATCGTGTTTTCTATTACTGTCGTCATTATTCATATTTCCTCTTTTAGTCCGACCTCGGTCCTCCTTCGCTGGTGCCAGTGGTGTTTTTGATTGTGAGACATCGAAATAATAAATGTTGAGACCATTACAGTTGGGCTCTTTTACCATTCCATCAAAGTTTGAAAGCCAGCTCATATTGAAAGAGGAAATCTATGTAAATGTAACAGGGGCATCTCATGTATGAGAGCGGCAAGCTCTCATGAGAGCGGCAAGCGAGCACACAAAGAAATATTGCTCTGCTGTTTTTATTTAATTAGTACCTCAATTTCTTTATAGTCAATCTTATTTAATAGAATTTAAACTTGTACAATTATATAGTTTATCATGTCTGCAGTGCATGATAATATAAAGTAACATTATCAGAAAACAGCAGATTACTGAAAGATGCAATCAAGCAGACATAAAACTGTAATCAGAGAACCTTCAGTTAGTTTTACAATGCGAATATACATCTCTCATATAAGTACATATATTATTCACTGCTTAATATCTCTATATGATACATCAAGTAACTTGATCAAGCGTTATTGAGGCATACTCGTCAGTTTTTCACTCATGTGTAGCAAGCACCGTTTCGCTGACTATTATTCTATTTCAGCTTATCAGCAGTAATGCAGATGCTGCTTGGATTCTAGCATATCACTATTGACGTGTATACTTCGATTTGTCTCTTTGCAGTCCCAAAAAGACAGAGTTGATTACTATGCTGAGCAGTTTTCCTACTTATTTATTTCAGTTTTCACAAAAAATACTGGTTTTGTTTCACAACTTCATTGCATCTATGCTATCGTCTTCAACAAGAAATACTACCTCAAAAAAGTTAGATATGCAGCTTTATTACAGTAATGATTTTCTGAACATTTTCGTGTGTACACATATTGTTCGTGTGTATTTTTATTATTTCTGTGCGTTTAAGTTGACAAGGAGTTTGAGCACTAATAATCCACTTTCAAGCAAAATACAGCTTCATGTTGGATGTGGTTCGTGGTGGTTAAGCAGCATGAGATGAGTTAATTATTCCTGTCAAAGCATATTTCAAGCAATTAGCCTAAATTCGTGTTTTACAGATCAACTGCAGTAGAGTAGTGCAGCACGACAAAAGAGTGGAAGAGTTTGATTCGTATTTATTTCGCATGCTGAATGTGTACATATGTACATAATACATCACATTTCGATACAAGAAGCATAACATCAATAAAAATGCCTTTTTACGCTTTTTCATGTACAAAATCGTGGACGATTCTGTAAAGAAAAAAAATTGTTACTTGTTCGCTCTGTCGTTATAATGCTATTCCGCGTTGGATAAAATTACCGTTAGCAGTTTGACTACTGTTATTTAAAACGCTTTCAAATCTTACACATGCATGTACAAATGTATTTGCTTTCGCTATAAATAAAATGAGATGTACTCATTATGCAGTGGGAAGGAAAGTTGTAATTCGTTTTATTATCATCATCAAGTCCACACACAGTTTTCCCGTTTATGATAGGTCGAGCAATGAATCATAAGTCAAATCTGTATAGAGCAATGAACGTCATAAAGCCCCACGGAACATTAAACTGGAGCTGTACAGGAAGAGTGGAGAAAAGACGAAACTGGTGATGGTACACAACAACAGGCAGCAACAAATAGTATAAAACTGAAAACAACATAATACGGCTGTAATTGAGGCTGGTAGTTACTACCAGCAAACCGTGCATTATATTTACTTATGTATACAGCGAGAAGTTGAAAAGTTGATAGGATAACCGCAAGAAATAAATAGAGCTGTTTGAGTTTGATTACTCGGAATATGCCACGGTAGAGTCGTATACTACTTTTCAAATTATTCCTTTTCTCCTTTCTCTTCTCCCACTTCCTCTAAAAACTGACTGAGAAAATCGGACCAACAACAGGCATATATGTAGAGTCATCTTGAATATACGGTTTATTTATATGTACATAATAAGCGTATTATACGGTTGCCTTTGCAAATGTTACACAATGCTTTTACTGCATTCCCATCACTTTTTTACAACAGCAAATAGTTATGGCAGGAAGCGTAAATGTAATAATATGCTGTGCCAGAGAGTAGTTCCAGAGCTATTTACACACGACACTCAAGAGGAAGATTCTCTCTACAGAGAAAAGTATATGTACCTACTATACGCAATTACACAATATTTTTCGGGGAGAAGAGAGATTTTCTAACAAAACCTCATTCCCTATTATTCCATGGTTCGCCTTCCACCTACATATAAGATGTCCTCCCTTCCAAGTACGGTGGTAGAAGTAGCACGGTTGAATTATTACTAAAGCGGTGGTTGCTTGACGGGAGTATAGTGGTAGCAATAGCAGTACCGATGATGATGGTATCCCGTGAATGGTCCAAGTGACTAACAATAGGGAAAGCGCATCAAGGCGCCAGAGCCACAGGACAAAAATGTAATGCACATATATTACATATCCCATCAGCATGTTTGCACTATTTACTTTTTCATTCGCTAAATAAAGGTAGACATGTGGAAGAGTAGAGAAATGGAGTTTACGAACAAAGCTTTTCCCCTTTCATTCATGGATATTTTGCTTCCACACACGAACTTCCTTCAAAACTAATGTCTCTTCTGAGACCAATTACTATAGCTTTCCCATCACATGCAGACGTGCAAGATAATGTACATAAATACATACGAATGGAAGCGGAGCAAACAACCGCACACAAAGATTTCCACCGGGGCAAGAAGAAGGATTTCTACTGACTTGCCAGCTTGGATGCTGGATAATGCATAGCGTGGAGAAGAGAATCGGACTCGGTTTTCAAACTACCAGGTGCACCTAGCAAAATATTATGCAACTGAATTAAACGTATAAAACTGTGCTAGGGACCTGCGACGTCTACTATAGTTGCTTTTTAGGGTTAGCAGTGTTAAAGGTCCATAATATTAATGTGTGCACTGACTTTACCCTATTTCAACAAGGAAAGGAACAATAAATACAATGGAAGCGAAAATACTTTTGTTTTAGACCGTTTCATTTGCAAAGTGTTTTTTTTTTTACTTTTGGAGAAGCAAACAAGAAGTTTTTTTGGTTTACGTCGTTTTCATAATCGTCTTGCGCCTTTCCCTATACTCGTTTAAGCCAGGGTAGTTTGTGGAAGCTACTTGGTTCTCCGTGTGCTACGCTATGTAGTCCACTATTAAACTGCAAATATTACGCTGAGACCACAATGTGACAAAATAATATTGTCAAAGTTCAACCAAAGTATATATAGTTGGTATATTTACAAGAGCAGAGGTTTCATTCAAGACTTGAACTGTTTCAGTAAGTTGGCATGAATATTGTTTGCCTTCCTGGATACGGTATTATATACTTACTACTACTTGCCCTTTGTGATATAGAGGCAGGCCGCTACGTGAAAAATTATTACACTTCTTTCTAGTTGAGGTAACCCAAGTACGATTTTGCAATAAAAAACTTCTTCCATTAACCACGTTTCCTTTATTAAGCACATTCTTCTCTCTCTGCCACCTTATCAGTTAGATTTTATTTTTGTCCTTCTTGTTTCCTTCTGTGAAATGTTGAATTGAAGAGACTTTGAATTGAAACTATATTTTTTCGTATTTTTAGCGCTTGGGGAAATGAAACCCACATATATGCTTTAGTTTAAAAAGGACAGAGATGCTTTATTTGAGAGAATGGAAGGATCCATTGTAGAGATTGTCTTTGTTCTTCAGAGTTCACGTTGAACAGGAAGTGTATGAATATACCATTCAAGTATACAAAAGTAGTTCACCCGAATTTCCTACATGTCACGTTGGAGTCATAAGATGAAGACGACGAGAAAGAAGCAACCCAAAATATTACTCCACTTTCATCTTTCTCAACCATCAATTCATCCATGAGAATGAACTGCTTGAGTTGAAAAAGAAATTTGCAGTGCGTATGTGGACACAACGTGAGGTTTCTTTCTATTCACAAAAATGCTTTTAAAACTTCATTCCACATAGCGATCCACTTTATTATTTCTACTCTGGCTCTGCCTTCTCTGTGATAGGGGCAACATAATCCATGCTTACTGCTATTTCACTTCTCTTTTCCATTAGTTGGCTGAAGAGATAGTTCCGTGCCAAAAAATCCTCCGCTAAAGTTGTGAATGAACAAATTTTTCTTGTACATATACCACCTCACACGAAATGAAATAAAAGGAGCCACACCAGCCAATGAAGCTGGAAAAAGTGTACTTCCCTTGACGTTTCACATTACACTTTCTTCACAAGTATTTGCAGACAGAAATGTACCTTTCTTTATACCTTCTAAACAGCAACTAAAATTTTCATTTTCTCGTCAATTCTGAAACCAAACGCTTGTGCTTATATTTTCATACCTACTATATATTATGGGTGTACACGTAAGTATATCTGCGTGTCAATCGCAGAAAACAAGCTCGTCTAGAAATATTCCCACAAATATTTTTAGGATTTTAGAGCTTCTTTTCAGATGACTTGGAAGATAGTAAACCCCCGAAACAATGGAAATGGAAAGTAGAATTTTTGCATCTTCGTTTCTAAAACATCTATTTTTATGTTACTGTATGCCAAGAAAAACGAAAAATAGCCTCTGGAAATCAATTTGCCACTTTCTTTGAGTAAATGAATGCTACTTATTTTCCCATCACATAGATTGCTTTGCAAAATAAGCATTTTACAAGAAGACATCAAATAATTTGCCACTTTCTTTGAGTAAATGAATGCTACTTATTTTCCCATCACATAGATTGCTTTGCAAAATAAGCATTTTACAAGAAGCCATCAAATGGAGGGAATAGAGATCATCAAATTCACACGAGATATAGTTACTTAATGTTATATTTACAACACTTCTTCTTATCTATGTACCAGTATATTTAAAATTGAATTTATAGATGTACGTACATGTGTTTGTAAAAGAATATAGATTATAGTTCTATGCGTGATCATGCGATGAGGTTTCCTCAGAGAACTTGATCTTTCGTGAGGAAATCACTAAGTACGGAAGTAGTTCCATCAGCAGACAGTTGATTTTTCATATCTCATAATCTGTTTCACCAGTTGTGCATACCTCTGCTATCCTTAGTGTGAAACACACAGATACACTACTCAAGTCAGCTAACAAGGTTAACATTTGTGGGCAAGAAGCAGAAGTACGATGAGTGTATACTGACATGACCTGTAACTTTATTAGTAGGATAAGCTACTATGGACAACATAGTGTTTACTTTAACTTTACCAGTACAGATCAATGTTGACTATAGTTAATATCGTCACACAGTTGACGTTGACAGTAATCATTGTCGTAATATGTAACAAGAAAAACAATTCAGTTCAGTGTCCTCCTCATTTGATTCACGTGCTACGATGAACTAAACGCATTGTAAGATATAGCATCATAATCTATTTCCACAATCCATTTCCAATGATGGTTAGGCAGAATGAATGTTAAAGAAATGACTTATGAAATGAGAAATGAGTATTAAAGACTTATTTAAATACTACATAGAAGCAAAATCTACAACACAACGGCATTTATACTAGTTGACAAAACGTTCTAATTATCATTACATTACCTTATACAATGAAGTACAAAATCGAGTTATGTAAAAATGTGTACATGGGCACTAATATTAAATGTTCCCACTAGTGAAATCATACATTAATTTGATTCACGTGTACCGATTCATAACTACCTCAAAGGGGAACCTTCCTACCGTAGTATTTTATTCATGGTTGAGTGCCACTCTAGCTAAGCGAAATCTGCTTTGAACTCGCAAAAAGAACATGATGATAAATTCTCTTTGAATCTATAAATATGTATTTTGCCACTATGCCCTACTATTATGAAGGAATATATTATAAAGTAAGCGGCCACACTTGGAAAAATGTTTATGAAGCCTGGAGTCGTAGACACCTCTTTTTCCAGGTAAATCTTCCATGCAACGGTGCTTCTATCCAGGAAGGAAAATATGTGGCAGAAGAAAATTGAGAAACTTTCCTCGTTAAAATACATACTTCCATTATCACAGTCATCTTGTTCTTCATGAAAATATTATAAGACTGCTAATGTTATGTGAGGAATGGAAAATGAAACTGGTTGACGGTTCGTGATTTGGAGAAAATGTCATGCATATTCATATTGTACGTTTGTAGTACACGTTTTCCTGTTCGATTGAGTAAAATGCGACAACGCAACAAGGAAACATAAATCCAGTGTTTTAAAATAAGAAAACTACCTCTCAAATTGCATTTTCTAATATGCTTGCATGCTGCTATGCTATGCATTTTCTATTAATTCTCCATGCTGACCTGACATTCCTACATCAAGTTTCCAACTGCTCATACGAGTTCAGTTCTATTTAGGTTCATTTTGCAAATTTCACATCCCTCCGTACAATCCCTACATTTACAATAGATTGAACCTCATTGAACAATAAACTATTATATTTAGGATATTATTATAATGCTAACTATCCTAACTATGATAACGGCCTATTATACCGAAGTTATGATTTACTCAGATATCATGTTGGCTATCAGTGGGCATGTGCATACAAATAAACTACATATTATGCTCATAATAATGATATTTTAATGCCAGTTTTTTAAATGAAGTAATAGTTAATGTGACAATAAAACGTCACAGGTACATAGCATACATGGCTAAGAAGTCCTGTATTCTTTGCTTTTTTGTAATTATATTGATATGCATTTTTATAAGTGTATTTACTTTAGAAGCAAAAATACTGTATGCTTACAGTGGGCGTAACTTTTACGAATTTAATTCTGTTTTAAACTAGGATGTATTTCAAGTCAAGGCAGGAGAGGTCCTCTCCGAGAGGAGCTGATAAATACACTCACAACCCGTATGGCAAGGGTTGGCTTGAGTGAATGAAAGATGTGAATTGTGTACGAGAGAAGCAAGGCAAACCATCAAATTCAATCCAAGCAAAGTTGTATATCAACACTCTTATTCTGTACTTGTACATTGTATAAAATAATAATATTATTATTATGCATTCGATGTGTGCACGCACATACAGTTTGCTGTTTTTGTGGCTGCTGCTTTAGCTTCTGTTATATATGTAAATTAAATGTGAGTTGTGAATTGATGATTTTTATTTCATGGGTGCACATAATATACTATATTACCTCATTTCCCCCGTTTCCCTTTCCATTCCTTTTCTCCTATGCTTCATCTAACACTATTATTCGATCGCTCTTGCATACATTCAACACGCCATGCACGCTTTTTAATTTAATGATAAGAGATATGAAATTTTATAAAAAACCATTTAACTCAATAAGCAGCCAAGTGATTTTATTTTTCTGTTATTGTACACGGCAAGTTCCTAAATATTATTCGTGAGCATATAGGGCAACCGCTAACATCAGTTATATCCACTCACTCAGTCACTTTCATTATACGTTGAGTTGTGATATGAAACATGTATCACTTTCCAGCACATGAGATTTTGTATAAAAAATCTGCCCAAATACAGCATTTCAAGAATATAGATTACAGTGAAATATATTGTTGCTGAAATGGTTAGCCATTCCCATATCAAGTGAATGTAACAATCCTCAAGACGACAAAGCAGTTTCTCTCCCCTTTTCTTACATATAAATATATGCCAAAATGGTCGGTTTTAATGTAATTTTGTTTATACGCGAATTCTATGAACAAACGCTCAGTATTAATGTTAGCTCGCAAGAAAGTTTTGTCACTGCCATTGTTGTTGTCACGAAACTGC
>JAHZMV010007480.1:0-14872 GCA_027743765.1 Coecobrya sp. COE2
GTGCTATTCTAATCGTATTTACGATTTGACCTATTCCAAAATAAAATAAATACTTGGTCTGTGATGACGTAGAATTTTATTTTATTATGTTTGCATTATTGCAATTAAATTGCATTCGTGAGAAAATGTAAAGCATAATTGAAATTTACGTGCAGTTAAATACACCACAACACGCTAGCATACAACATGGAGATCATTTAATTAATCTGTGATAGTAAACGGTTCCTTCCGTTTAATGATGCACACGGGCCAAATGTTTCATGGGAATTTTCAAAACCGTGTCGTCATAAAAATAAAATGTGCATAGGGAATTCACCCTATTTTTCTGAAACATAATTGACCATTACCATTATATATAATCGTCAAACCACTCATATGAGTCATCATGATTCATGAGTCCTGAGTTAACTAAAAATCATATCTCGAAATTGATCTAAAAAAATAAAAATGTACAAACAAACACATTTTCCCCATTTTTCCTTAATTTTTAAGCATAATATATACCCATTTGGTACCAATCGTCTCGCGGTCAGTTATTTATGAGCTAAACATCAAAACAAGATAATTATGGTATTTGCCGAATAACCAGGCAATCGATGATCTTACTTTAGGTGAAACACTTGCAACATAACATACTATATTGTCATCATAATCATAACTTACAACGATAATTGTAATATTGAAAGATATAGTGCATATAAAGGTATGTGTTATGCTTTAGGAGAGCTACTTGGAATGAATGGGACACGATAATCATTTAGCATGATGATTATTAACGCTTATACTCTTCCACTGTGAGTCTGACGGGTGTCAACAAAAAATTATCATTGAGCATGAATAAAGATGCGATTCGTGATGATGTTACGCTTCTCTCTAGACCAGTTTTTGCTGCTTGACCAAATCTCGTCTCATCCTCATCTACATGCTCAATTTAAATCTCTTGTTATTCAAATGTATATTATTATGGTGTATGGGCACATGGGATTTTAATTTACGAATTTACGAAACCATCACTTTTTATGCATAAAACTATACTGCGTCATAATGGACAAGCATCCACGTTCAGGACAAGGATATTTTTTGTTGTTCGTTTAAACATCAATACCTATTTAGTGAATGTAATGCACAGAGCAACACGGTACGATTACATGGTATTTGTCTATCCTCTGACTTTGCAGAGGACTCTTATGAAATACAAAGCAGAGTAAGTGGCAGCAAATTAAAAGGTTTTCAGTAAAGTTATAAAGGTTTAGGATTCTTTAATTTCTTATTTGCTACATATCAATCTGTCAGCTTAAAAATAAACAATACACATACGCGTATGATAAGAGTACATTGTGTGTGTTATCAAATATCTGCTACACTCATTCACTTCTCATGCCGATGAAGCGTTCAGTTCACACGGAATAATTTTGAGGTTATTTCTCTAAATGTTGGATTTAAGAGTAAATTACGCATTGTAACATGTGCATACAGTACTCTTATGAAATACAAAGCAGAGTAAGTGGCAGCAAATTAAAAGGTTTTCAGTAAAGTTATAAAGGTTTAGGATTCTTTAATTTCTTATTTGCTACATAATCAATCTGTCAGCTTAAAAATAAACAATACACATACGCGTATGATAAGAATACATTGTGTGTGTGTGTTATCAAATATCTGCTACACTCATCCACTTCTCAGGCCGATAAAGCGTTCAGTTCACACGGAATAATTTTGAGGTTATTTCTCTAAATGTTGGATTTAAGAGTAAATTACGCATTGTAACATGTGCATACAGTAAATGGTAATGCTATTATTTCTCATCAGTGCAGTGTTTGAATTTTGCTAAAAATCTGAAATACTGTTTGTGAGTGTTTGCTTGCTCGTTTTTCTATTTGTCAACATGCGACAAAATACCCCCAAAAGAGCTGATGGTTTATCTAAGAAGAAGCTTATGCAGAAGGCTCGGAAGGAGTTAAACGAATTCACTGAAGAAGTGCCAAATTGTTTAATTAAACTAAGGGAAATTCTGCAAGGTAAATATGTAAAAGTTGCAAGGATATTATAGCAAACTGTTGCACAAAATGCATGCATTTTTTATGAGTTTATGATGCCAAATGAACTGATAATTCTCATAACATGCGTACTGTGTATAATATGCAAATAATATATTTGCAGAGGAGCAGTCTCTGTATTGTCCATTGGATGATCATTTCCTTCTTCGCTTTCTCCGAGCTAGAAAGTTTGATATCAGCAAGACAGTAAATTTGGTAAGCGTGCCAGTTTATCCTGATTAATTTGACATTTGTCAGATCAAACAAGTCTAGTTTTATACGCTATGAAATTTTCCCCAGATCAGACACTATTATGATATGCGATGCAGAAATAGTCAGCTATTTGAAAATTTATGTCCAGAAACAGTGTCACACGTCCTGAACGCTGAAATACAAACAGTATTAGCGAACAGAGATGCCTCGGGCCGTAACGTGTTTCTTTTTCGAGCAGGTAATTATTTTATCATTCTTTGACATACCAAACCAATGGAATGAGCAATCTGCCTATAAGCATGTGACTGCTTGCATGCAAGAAATTACGTCAATTGTTAATATTCTTGGAATCTGAAATTCAGGAAAATGGAACCCAGATACAGTAAATCTAGATGATATTTTCCGTTCAAATTATTTGTTCCTTGAAGAGATGACAGCTTCAGAAGAAACACAAATCTGTGGCGTAACTGCCATTGTAGACTTTGAATGTCCAGAAGCAGTGTCGCACGTCCTGAACGCTGAAATACAAACAGTATTAGCGAACAGAGATGCCTCGGGCCGTAACGTGTTTCTTTTTCGAGCAGGTAATTACAAGATCATTTTTGAGATACCAATGCAATGACCTCTCTGGCTAAACGCGTGTGACTGCTTGCATGCAAGAAGTTACGTCAATTGTTAATATTCTTGGAATCGTTAATTCAGGAAAATGGAACCCAGATACAGTAAATCTAGATGATATTTTCCGTTCAAATTATTTGTTCCTTGAGGAGATGACAGCTTCGGAAGAAACACAAATCTGTGGCGTAACTGCCATTGTAGACTTTGAAGGGATGGGATTTTATCAAGCACGGCAATTTACGCCTAAACATGCTATTAGAATGGTCCAGATAATTCAGGTGATTACTTGTTGGTAACTTGATGGATTCTAATGTATTTCTGGCTTCACAGATAATTTAAACTTATTTGTAATAATTTAGAACTCATTCCCCTGTCGATTTCAAGAATTCCATCTAATAAACCAGCCTTATGTTTTTGACTTTCTCTACGCCGTAGTGAAGCCGTTCCTCAATGAAAAAATTAAGAAACGGGTATGAATGCTCAATTTTCTTTGTTCAATTACTTAACAGTTAATGATACTTTCCCAAGCACTGAAGTTCATACCTATCAAATATGTGAACTTGAACCACCTATATGACACCTAACTAATGAATTAATCCTTCTGAATTTACTAGATTTATTTTCATGGAAGAGATTTGACATCATTACACAGTCAGGTAAATCCTCAAATTCTTCCCGACTTTCTTGGCGGTACTGGAAATGTTTCGTTTGATGAAACAAGTTCAAAGTTCAACCAACGCCTTCTGAGCCACAACCAATATTATAAAGGTACTTTTAGCACAATAAAATGAGCATGAATAATTTCTTCAACTGCATGGTATGATGATAAATGATTTTTATGCGATTTCGTTCAGAAATGTGCCGTTTTGGTTACAATAAACCAAAGGGTAAACCTACTTCGCCATTGTGGGACTAGTGATGAAGGCATGCTTCCTGATAACGAAACGGCTCAAATCTTTATGTCACAATGCGTCAGTGGAGAAAGCTAACCATCGAAAAATGGAAAAGTCAAAGCAGAAAATTGAAACCAGAGACAGTTGAGTCAGTTTAAAATTAAGTATTCTTTCAAAGTGCTCCTCAAAGCTTCTACGTGATTATAATAATTAATGCAAACATAATTGTTTAAACAAACAATGAAATAAGAACTGTAGGCTATTTTTCTATGTAAGAATTACCCGAAATGTTATTTCATCCTAAGATAGATGCATGATTTTACGGACCTCACTTTATGATCCAGTTCTATGAATACACACTTCGTAATCATTCATTTTTAAGCCTTAAACGCAACTAAATAGATATATAGTTAGTCATCATCGTCATATCAAACTCTATTCTTGTGAATATTTTTATGCCAAAATCATATCCGAGTACATATTTTAATGTCATATGCAAACGAAGTCAAGATAAAAATAAATACCTAAATTACTTTTAAACTCTAAACTTTAAGAAACCATTTACCGAACAAACTTTATTAAAACGTGCATCCAAGAAACTTTTATTCTTTACATATTGTTTTCAAAAAGAAAAAATGATATTCATTTTGTAGTCTGACACCTATAGACACATCGCAAAATTTAATGAAAACTGTTGCAAGTTACAAAATGATTCCCATTAATACGCTCATTGAAGTAGATAATAATATTCTCCTCGCCATCTTCTATACAAAATTATGTCCCCGACAAAATATAACCACGTGCATAATGCAGACAAAAAAATGCTGCATTGCACTTTATTTTCAAGGTCACAGTCACAAGAAATTACTTGTCTTGTGGCAGCCTATGTACATATAAAAATTGTCATGATTTCTCAACTCAACTGAATCCATGCCGTAAAAAGAAGAATACCTACGCGGTAAATTGCATGGAATATCATTTTATGGCAAAAATATCCAAGTTAATCTACTGGTCACATAGGAAAGCATAAGCATTGAGTCTAATGACTACAAAAAAGGTAAGAATGATCAATTTGTTCAATAAACCATGAATCTCATTTAAAAAATGGACATATGAAAAAAGTCCAACTGCTGGTTTGGCATCTTTTCTGTTCGAAGCCATCTCTCTTTCAACCTCATCATCATCACCACTTTCACGAATTTCGGTGTTTAGAATACATTGCATTTTTGTTATAGGGGTTAGTTGAGTCAATCTACAGTACTGTAACCGCAAGTTGCGGTCCGCAACTCTGGACTGGATAGCAAAGTACATCTTCGTTATAAAGAAAAGGGGTAGCATTTTGAGCAAAACCTCTATAAAATACCCAAGTGGTATAAAACATTCATATAACCAATACAGCAAAGAACATCACACGGTTATACAAAAAAGCAGTATAAAACAACGAGACGACCACCCAAACTTCATCTGAGAATCATTGGTTCTTCGCTTTTCACACTTTCACGTAGTGAGTATAATATTCAGCGGAGGGTTTCAAGCTGGATTGGTTGGAGAGATTTTCTATGTATGTATGTTATTTATGTATGTAAAGTAAACTATAAAATAACATGTATATTTTGTGCTATATAGGATCTCCTATGAATGCACTTTACTTACCATCGCATCATCATCATCAATAACATCAACATAATTTTTGTTTACTATGTCCCATGTCTTCATATAAAATGTACTTTTAACAGAAAAAAATCTTTACCCGGATTGTCTTTATTGATTAGAATTTCCAATCGGACAAAATTCCGTTTGAGCAGTTAATCAAATATAAACGCGTGCTGTATGGCGATCAATTATGTTCTGCCAGAATTCAGTTCAACTATGTGGGGGAGATTAGAGATTAAATTGAGGTGAAATTTCTGTCTTGCATTAAATGTGTTGACAGTTGGACATAAATCGGATTTATAATTATGATGTAAAGTCAAATCCGCGCATTTTTCATTCAGCCTGTTGTATGGAACGGCAGTTTAATTGGTGTAGTGTTTTGTGAGGTACCTATGTATTTACTTATCTGGATTTGTTAAGCTACTCGTGAAAATGTGAATGAAAATAGGAAATGTGAAGGAAAGTGAAAATGGTTATGCTTCTCTTGACATTTAACTTGTCATTACCTCTAAACAATATGATCTGATGTAATGTGATATAGCAGAAGAGTATAATTTAAGGAAAGATGTAGAGAAAAATTACGAGATCAAATTTGGTACCCAAAAGAGACGCTATTTACTAAAATTTACAATAATGGAGCTAGATAATAAAGAACGTGAAATTCGGGAACGGGAGTCCCGAAAGAGAACTCACGCCATTGCGTTTGACAAGTTTAATATAACGATGGAGAGAATAAGTGAAAACACGCCTTTTCCAAATTTTTCTAAACCGTGGGTAGCCGGGTGTTTCTCGTTGGATGCGAATCGAAAGTATTTGGAAGGGCCCCAGTTTATGAAATTTTGCCATATTCCTCCTCCAAACACCCCAGTTAAATTTGATCTCAACAAGCAGGCAACACAAATCCGAGGAATGTACTCAGATTCATCGGAACAGGAAGCCCATCAGCAAACTTCAGAACTTTTGCATTTGATATTTTGGGCACGGAAGCATAAGGAAAGGTTTAAACGATGGTAAGTTGCTAGTTAATGGAGTTAATTATGTATACCGGTTTATGTCAAATCCGGCTATTTCTTACTAATATTTACAAAAATGTTGATTGATTGATTTATAGGCGTCCCCATTTCGTGTTTTATCGTGGACTCATGACAAAGCTGTTAGGGACACCGTATGAAAACATGGAAGGTTGGAAAATTGCTGCGATGATGAAAACGACAACAATTTACCTGAGGGAACTGGATACTCCTGAATCCATTGCGAATAAACAAAAATTTAATTCAAATCGGCATTTAAGAAAAACTGCCGATTGGGGGCGTACATTTGAGTACTTTTTATTGTCAGGTAAGATTTTCCCCACCACATAAATGGTGTCCGTCCGTACACCTACTTCATTTGGCTTTTTAAAGGTTAATTATAATATAATTTATGTATTTTATATATAGACGAGCCAGAAACGAAGCCAAACCCTGACAGTGTAAAAAAAGAGGAATGCAATTTAGTCTTTCGTACAAAACTTGGTTCGCACGACCTTCTCTACGCAGCGGAAGTAGATGGGATATTGGCAAAGGAAGGGACCGAAGGAAACCCTAAAAAGCAACCCGAGATGATTCAAAGCAGCGAGCTGGTAGAAATAAAAACTACGAGAAAATTTTCCACTGGTGACATGCCATTTAAGTTTCGCAGGTAGACCATTCAGCAAACCATTTAAAATTCAACGTAATGATTTTTTTCATGCAATTTTGAATGTTACAAGATGTATTTTTGTATTATAGATTCAATTTGAGAAAATGGTGGTGCCAGTGCTTCACGGCTGGAATCTCACAAATAGTCGTTGGATTTCGAGATGATGATGGATTGGTGGAAGAAGTAAAGACGTACCCGGTTGATCAATTACCAAAGATGGGAGCTGTAAGAAATACAATGTTGGAGAAATAATCATTGTTGATGACTGTTAAATAATAAAAATGTTGTTTTTGATCTTTTCAGGATTGGTCTTCAACAGTTTGCTTCAACTTTTTGGATCAATTTTTATCTGAAATTAAACGAATCATTGCTGATGACGTTACTTCCGTTTTCATTTTGGAATTTAGACCTCAGAAACATTTGCAAGGTGTTATATCCATTTCTGTGACGGTGGAGAAAAACTCGGATAAATACCTGCCCAGCATAATATAAAAATCCCGAAAAATGTTCACCCATACCGTTACCAGCAGCCATTTTAATTTTAATAAGGTTACTGTTGTCCCTTTCAAGTCATTATGAGAATCACCAGTATAACTTTAGTTAAGTCTCGCACATCAGTTTAAGATCTCGTTGTAAATATGTATCTATGTAAGGAGGTTCGACGAACTGTGCTTGTTAAATATTTTCATTTCGTCAATTTTTATTTTTGACATACTTAAAAATATCAAGATACTTCAACAAACGAAGACATTAGATGTTCAAAGTGTATAATTGAATGTTACACGATTTAGACTGCCTAAATTAGACATTAGGGCAGTTCCTCATTCCCCATCTCCATTCACAGTCAGTGTCTTCATAGTTCTCAGAGAACAATAATAATTATTGTCAAGCAATATCTGCTGTGTTAAATTATCGCTATTAATATCATCATGTCCTTTGCTCATTCATTTTATTAAGGCGAAAAAGTTTATGTTAATTTTTGCGTTAATGGGGGCATTTTGTCGCACAAATTCAGAGCAAAAGAGTATAATATATAAAATTCATATTTATCCTAATGGTAGCTAGGATTAAATTTTCCAGACGTTAAAAATGAAAATGTTGTTTACAGAATAAAACATTTTGATTGTAAATGTTGAGATCTGCAGGTAGGACTTTTGGCGGATGGCAGAACACGTGAATTGAATTGATGAATATATATAGTTTAATTTAACACTAAGTAATTCTCAAACATTACAGTTAGGAATTATAAATTAAATAAAATGCCAAAGTTGTTATTTTCTTTAAAACTGTTGTCGAAATTATCGCCCTATGGAAAATTTATTTAATAAATCAGCTAAGGTGCTGGAAATATTGAAAAAGTTGTATTCTTGATTTAATTGTTGAAAAGGTGACAAATTGTCACTGACAATACGGTGGTCGGTCGGTTCAGAAGTCGGCATACTATGCGGTGTTATGAAAGAATGCTGAGTAGTTGAATCGGTGCTAACGGATGGAGTATTTGTTGGAAAGTGCATTAACAATGGTTTAACCGTTTCGGTTGACGTCATAGGAGTTGTTGTAGCCTGAGTCTTATGTTGGGTTGGAGTGGTGTCTGTTTCAGGTATACTATTATGTCCAAAATCTGTAGGGTTAAGGGTCAGCCCGTCCTCTTGATCATGAGACCTAATTTTTGTATATAACTTGGATTTCTCGCTTGTGGATAAATTTCTCCAAACTACATCTTCAATCCAATCCAGATATGATATGACATTAGTATAAACGCCAGGTTGTTGATAACCACAAAGACTTGATCCAAAGCTGGTGATTCCAACCAAATAGCGGACACATGAATAATCCTTATGTTCAACTGTCACAGGACCTCCTATCAGTAAAACCCAAAATAATTGTTTCCCTGTGCTTGCGAGGGTATTCATTGAATATGATTAATGAATGGATTGATGGGGTTACCTGAATCACCCTAAGATAAAAAATAGATTATTGGTCAGTTATGATTCTAACAATGCTTTATATAATTTCGATGTGGTACATTTTACCTGGCATGTGTCTCGAAGCCCATGTTTATCCCCAGCACAAAACTGAGATCGAATGATTCCCTTGGGCAAGCTATCACAGTTAGCACAAATTCATGTAATGGTGCATTTGATTCGTGTAAAATAATAATATTTTCTTAATAATTACCGCTCGTTATTTGTACTATCCTGATCATGGAAGAAGGAAACACACTCTTCTGTACTGAATTTGGCAAGAGTTACAGTTTTAAGGACGTCACTTTGTTCATCTATAACCAAAAATCCAATTCCGTTAGGCGAGAATCACTTGTAACGAACCAATTATCAGTCATGCTACGAATATGGCTAAATACGAACCGAAAGCTCCTGTGCGACCCCAACCTGTCGCCTCTACACCAATCATCCTATCCAGTCTGTCAGAAGGATTTGGCAGACATGCTGGTAATATTGCTCGTGAAAGTTTAACCGGATGTTCTAATTTGATTATTGCAATATCATTGTACTGTAGAGGAGGTTGGTACTTTGGATAGACATATATTTCCTTAACATTGACCAGTAGCCTTGAAGAATCTTTCATGGTGCTCAATCTTCTATCTCCCATAAGGATTACTTTCGGAGGTCCACTGGAAGTAAAAGTTGCATTATTCATTTAGAATCTAATTTTCGATTCAGTTATGAAATGCTATTTTAGGCTAGGTACTTTACTAGATAGTACGAACGCAATGTCCAGCGGTGAGAACATAGGAAGGGTCAATAAGAGTGCCTCCACATCGCCAATCCGGTTTCTCACCATACCCCAATGCAACCTTAAAAGAATTTTATAATTTAATTGCTTATTTCTAAGATGATTTCCAGTTTTTAAAAAATAGCAAATGATAAAATCTAACTTGATACGGAAATTGGCGTAACTTTGCATTTGTGCCACCGGAAATGAAGACGTAAAGGAAACTTTCACATTTGATCGTACCGTCTTCGGTTTTATAGTCACTGTGATTTCCATCAAAAGATAAAGCTTGCTTGTTTTTGATTGGCTGTGTTAGAATCTTCATAAACTCATCACATTCTATTTAGTATATAAATAAATTATACATTTAAATTTGGTTTAAACCGAAATGTTCGAACTATTAAAAAAATGTTACAAACTTTCTGTGCTTATCCGTTTCTTGCTGGGACAGCATACCATTGCTGGACCTTGCTTTTCACAAATAAATCATATCATTAATTTGCAAAATATGACAATTTCCAAAATCATTAGCTAATTTTAGTTAGATGTAGTGAAATACCAAGGAGCAGGACGTTGGCTTCACTCCAGCCCTAAGTAAACCTAGCACAGCCGGACAGTCTGTGAGAGGCTTGCAAACTCCAACGGTGTTTCTGGCGTCATTAATTCTACAAACTTTGAATACCAAACAACATTTTCATTATTCTTCATATTTTCGCAATAGCGTTCATGGCATAATTATTATACCATAATAGGTTAAGAAACAAAATGCTAACCATTAACATAGTGTGTGAACCTCGTGTATGTACCTTCGTTTGAACTGCCTATAATAAATGGAAAAGTTGGAACCACTATGAACAGAAACACAGTGAACGTCTTGACACCACCGGATGACATTATTATGGACAATGTTCCAATACACTGCTAGCCTTAGGCAACTTCTTTTACGTTCCAATATCACACTTCAGTTAATCGATTCAACCATGGATTCAACATCGGAAATCATGACCATGAAAGTATTAAAACTAAGGCACTTCCGTATTATTTGGAAACTATTACAGGAACCTGCGCTTGAATTGTTACACATGTACACATTGCTCAATCAGATATACTAATGACTTTTAAATTAGGTAGCATACCGTTACTGTCTACAAATTCTTCAATATGGCTTTATCGCTAGTTAATTAATGACATATTTTCTGAATGGTCATTCGGCATACTGGATTGGATGTGGACTTCTGTAATTAAGATAACAGTGTACTGCATGCATACAAAGTTGGGCCAGCCAGGAGGAGAATTCATAATGGTTATTCATGACTATGACGCTAGGTTCGGCTATCAACTATGGATAATAGTTAAAACAAAATGAATGGTGAAATGGAAATGGCGAATAGCTAATTTTCTCACGTAACATGATATATAAGTATGATATATGCATTTATGACATATACGGACTACGGACGATAAGTAGATTTACGGAAATGGAAATAAAAGAATTGAAGGGTGAATTCTAATACGCTTTTAGCTTCGAATTGCAAGTTCACCTCTAAGGAATCTAGCTATTAGAAATAATATAAGCTTTTCTTTAACGTGTTGGTCAGTTCAAATTTTGACTTTATTATTTGATTTAAAATTCAGAGTGATAAATATCAATGACATTATACAAGTCATCAATTAACAGAAAGTTTTTCCACTTGTCCATAGTAGTACATGGATGATATATATCGAATGAGATTACATCCCCAACTCGTATGTCATCATTTTCAGAAATTCTCATAAATGTGTGCTGATCCATCATGTTGAATATTTTCCAGGAATTATCTCCTTTTGGGCAGCACATCGTCTTCCGCGATTGTCCTTCCACATACCGATGCAGTGAGTGAGGTACAGGAAATCCACAATCAACAGCGATGTCTCTTTTACCCATTCCAACAATTGCCAAATTCGATTCAGGAATGGATTGTACATATGTCCAAATTTTTAGTGCAGGTTTCAAGCTTTCAGAGAGTATCGAATAGTCTTTTGTTTGTCCCAGGTTCATGTTCAAAACTCTTTTCTCCATTGGCTCGTACATCCCAAAATCATAAATCAGATAACATCCGGAGCGCAAAATCTTTGTAAAAGAACGTCCACTTGATTTTTCAAAACTTTGGAATTCTTCAGCCACAACATCAAGCCATGAAGTTCCAGCACCAGAGATGATGATTTCTTCTTTTGGGAAAACACGTTTTTCGACTAGTACTTTAATTCTTGATAAGCAGCGCTGAATAAACTGGCGAATAATTTGTTCATCTTTCAGTATTCCCTCAAAGAATTCAATGCCCAGAGGAATAACAGTGGTTGGCCATTTTGATAGTTCGTTTATGACAGCTTCCTCTTGTGAATCATTTCGGATTCCAGTTCTTCCTCCCATTGCCCCCATTGGTCCGTACTCAAGGAAAACGTTAATTTTCTGATTCCTCGTTTTAAAAAATTCCCCGAGTTGAGAAATGTTTTCAGGAGAGTCCACCAAGCAAATAAACTCGAAATTGGGATCATCACTTAAAATCGTTGAAATTATGTCCATGTTACATTGACCAACTAGTTGATTCGCCAAAATGATTCTTTTTACCCCACTTTTGTATGCGGATGCTATTTGACTGGCGTTTGCTAGAGTTATTCCCCAAGCTCCTGAAGAAAGTTGCAGTGAAAATAAATCCGGAAGCATGGTTGTTTTTCCGTGTGGGGCAAAGTGAAAATTAAACTTTTCAGCAAATTTGTTCATCCAGGACTGGTTGTGTCTAAGAGTAGATTGAGATAAAGTAGCCGCAGGGAGACTGACATTGTCTTTTAAAATATTCCAGGATTCCCCTAAATTATTTGTGCCGGGTAGAATATTTCCTATTCCTTTGAAACCCGTTTGACGTTTTTCAATTTTTTTCTGGATGCGTAACATGATTCAGTAGGTAAGTAGCTCTTACAGTCTAAACAAAGCAGCACGTAGCTATTTTGATTTTGTTTCCAAATTCCAAAATTTTTTGGGAAAGTTACTGTAAATTGAGAAATACTGAAGACAGAAGGGGAGAAAAACAACCGAGTTGCAAGTTTGTGCTTGTTTTTATATAAATGTCCCCAGCTCCAACATTTTTAGTAAACCCATGAAATGCATAACCTTTCTGATTTATTGCCATTAATTATAAAATTATGATGACCACACGAAAGTGTTAGCAGGGTTAAACAACTATCTCATAAATTATATCTATATTTGAGTCATTTTTAAAGACGAGATGAAAAGTGATATGATGCTGATAGTACATTTACTGGAGGAAGGATGACTAATTTAATCACTGCCACTTCGAGTATGGGTAAGGGTTGCGTTATGAGTAAAAATGTCATAAATCAGATTACATATTAGGTTTACTCATTCACGCTATCGATTTAAATCTCAAATTTTTACAGTAAATCAATCAATTTTTATTTAAAACTGATTGCTTGATTTTTAAAACTCTCCATTTTATCATATTTTATGGACGCATCAAGATTCGTCCCCTTCTGGACTCATAAATATATTCATATCTGGCCGTTGACATTTTTATTCACGTTTTTTCTTTTAGTGACAAAATGAGTGTGAGTTCTTTCACTGCTAACATGATATGTTGATTCGGTTGCATGCTACATCATTGACCATTAAAGGTTACATGTGTGAATCTGGCTTTCAAAAATCAAGCTGCAGGACTGATTGGATGGAGGAGGATCATCTTGTTGCCCATATATGATGAATTTGAAGTAGAATAAAAAAATAAAAGTTGCGGGAAGGTATATTGAGGGTACTTACTTTCGCAAAATTGATGCCCATATAATGTATTTATTTGAGTAAGTATAGATGAGGGTGAACACATAAAAATCTACGCATGAAAAAAAAAACCAATGCGGAATCAGATATGTAAAGGGTTGAAAACGTGAAGATGCGAATAGGAGATGTTAAATTGTTCCTGTTGCAGATCTACTTCTCACAAACTTGATCATCTTTCAACCACAACAATACCTGAATATACTTAAACTAGTTATTGCTCGCAGATATACTACGTTGCGTTGCTTACTTTCAATAACACACGCATCTCACGGGCACACGCTTGGCTTTTGGCTATGCCTATATAATTCTTTGTGTATGTTTCTATAATCATGTATGCATGGGCACAGTTTATACATTTTGGCAATCTCTGTGACTTTCAAGCATAATTTTGCATCAGGAGGAATAACAACAATCATAAAATAAAAAAATGAGATGACGTTTGTTTGTGATCATGATGATGTCGATGTGAGGGCATATGTACATGTTAGAAGAAAAAGTAGGTTTGCAAGTCACAAGGCTACTCATATAAAGTGAATGTATAGGAACTTGTATTTTGTGTGCCAATTAAGCTGTACCTTACGATTTTATTGTTGCATGCGAATTTCTTACTACACCATGTTTACGCTATCTATGTATCCATCGATGATAATGTTATTATTATCACCGCTACACCTGCAAACCAAAACAGCACAGTTTTGTAAAGGTCCGACAATGGCTTACCATCGTCGGAAAAATACCGGCGTGGTCACTTTTGCGTTACATTACCGGTGTTGGAATATCAGTACTGGCGCGATGCAGGATTCCAACGCGAACGGTGACATGATGGCATACCTTACGGGACCGCTGCAGTTCAACCCATAACGCCAGCACGTATTTTATGCAATTCCCATACAACAACGTTACCGGTCCTATACAGGCTAACGTAACGATGAGATTCTTTCGCCGGCAGTACACCATTACGTAGCCTACACTACGCCATTCCATAGATTGCACTACGCCATTATGTAACCTTTAGTGCGGCAGTATGTACTCTGTATTAATTAATCTGCAGCAATACTATGAATTAAAAATTTAGCAATAATTAAAAGATAAGCTCGTCAATATTGTACTAAGGTTAATTTCTTTAATAGTTACAACCAAACAAAATATTAATATTAAATAGTTAACAAATTAACACTAAAAACCAAGAATTCATGTATACTATCAGTATATAATAACAC
>JAHZMV010007481.1:0-12779 GCA_027743765.1 Coecobrya sp. COE2
CGTACGTACGTACGGACAGACAGACATTTTGTCCCCTACCCACCACCTCCTGTTTTTATAATGTACCTTCGGTACATAATAAACTACTATTTGACTGGGGTACTTTTGAACGCGTTTGTAATTGGAATCTTCGCGATCTTGTAATTCTCGTACAGCGTGATCGTTAATTATAATATTAATAAATAAATGCATGTAAAATATAAAACAACGGCAGGTGTGTGACGATTATTGAAACTATTCTAGGAAAGATGTCTGTTAATACAAAGAATGGGAATATTCCCGTCGAAAGGGAGAAAGGGTCTAAAAACACATCGATAAACATGTTTGGGCGAATAAGGTGGAGAGAAAATTATTACCATTTATAGCATAGTTTTATTAACTTAAGTTCGCCCCGCATTTGAAGGAATATAAAGGACAATCAGTGCATTACCTATTTCTACAAGCAGTTGAATGTGATACTGGATTAAGTGTTTGTATGTCTGAAGAAAAATGTACACCCCCAAAAATAGCCCTTAAAGTTTTAAATGGAAGGAACACAAAGAAGGCGAGGTGATGTCTAACGATAATCTTTGGGAGCTGTCTTTTTATGACGCTGTCTCGGGTCCTTTTGACTGACGGGAGTCCCAGTCGTCAACAAATGGGTTGGGCATTCTGTGGGACGAACATCCTTGCATTTTGAAAGAACATTTCAATTGAGCTGTGTAAAATGGTAAAGAAAATCCAACTCTTTTTCAGCCTTTTTGACTTTTTTAATTGTATTTCGTATGTCACGCATCAGGATTGAGACATTTCAAGTCCATTTTTAGAGATTAGCCCTTTAAATGAAGTACAAATATGGTTCAAAACCACTTCAATTTGCTTTACTGAACAAAAATATCTAAAGAAACGAGCCATTGAAACGCATGTCAATCCTTTTTATATGTCACTTATACTACTCGCTTTAAAAGTGAACCCCAGTGGTGTTGGAACAGACATTTATGTCATTATTGTACCTGTCATTATTGTAAGGCGTATGTGGGCATGGTGTACAGATAAAAGTTGAACTACCAACAACAATTACTGATGTTTGCTTTAATGTCTTCCTTTCTATCTTTTCACAGAATTCTGGTATGTATCTTAACTTTTCATTGCTTTTCTCACATTCCTGTTTTTTATTGTATTTTTTCCTTACTTTATTCAAAAGCACCCAAGATATTGTATTGTTTCTTGTGAGAAACTGTTTTAGAATACCTTTTTATTCGTTTTGGCAAAACAATTTAGATGATTACATTTTTTATTGTCAATTACATATATACTGTGATTGTTGTTCAGTTGTTCCTTTCCTTTAGTACGTTACAACGACAGAAATGTACATTGTCATTAAGAAAATGCTCAGCTCACAGATTATTATTACATTATGCTTGTCTGACAATGGACTGGGACTAAATTACATTTTTCTTCACAATAGAGCCAAATGAAGATTGCGACGTGATCAGTGCCGAGGTATGAATCTATACTCGGACCAAGTGGAGTCGAAGAGGACACGAGGAAAACTTACCATGCTTTGTTCAATTGGACGTGGTGGATTTTAGTAATACACGCGATCATACATCTCATGAACAATGCCAAACTAATATGTGTAGTAAGTTAGTTACTATTCAAGTTTGGGAAGACTTAGGCACATGCAAACATTACACACATATTACATTTACATGTTACAATTTATGTCCGCATATCTGGTCAGTGTAGCTACAACTTTACAACAACATTAACCATTTCCCCTGACACAGATATTTTACATCATTTTAGTGGACATAAAGTAAAGATATTATTGTGTGCATAAAATGAAGACATAGACTAGAGAAATAAAGCAATACCAGTCCATTGTATGTGTTTTATAAGACTTACATCGACAGAAACATTGACAAGATAACGAATAACAAAAACATAAATGTTGTGTATATCGTCTTGTCTTCGTCCTGTCTTTCTGGGCAGGCAGCAACATCATCATCATTATTATCAATGATAATAACAACAGCATGGAGCACATGCACACAAGTAATATACATTTTCAGTTCAGCCTCCTAAAACAGATATAAAGGGGACCACACAGTAGAACGACGTGTGTGGTCCTCTTTCTAAAAATCACGACTCAATGGGAGGTCTCACCTGAGTAGCCTCTGCTTTACTGCGCAAACCTCAACGGGCAACGTAGTATAAAAAAGAACTTTTCCTTCTGCTTGTGTTAGCAGGTGGTTTTACTACATATTAGTAAGTGATATGTAAAAAACGATCAAAATTTCTGGGGAAAAAATAAATACCCTCTAATAAAGATATGGGTTTGGCTTCCACCACTCATTCAACGTAAGGAAGTAGCACCAGACAGCACAGAGCGGAGTGTTACATTGGTTTGGTTACATAGAAAAAAATAGACAATGAATCTGTGCACTCTTCACAGTCGAATAGCAAAAATGATATGATGAGTGAAACGAAAGGGAAGGATGCAGGGTACAATTTGGTACATGTCCAACGAAAGCAATATTATGATAATAATACTGGGAGTGTTCCTCAGAAATATTCACATAAACGATGATGGTGGCTGGTCGCCTTAATTAACAGTAGTGGTTGGTATAAATATGTACAGGAGTGGGAGAGTTCCGGTATAGAGTAATGACTACTTTTTTTAGATCACGTTAAAAATGACAGTCTGTTCATTGTTCTCTAAAAATGGGGGATTTTGGGAAAGAAAAGATGTAGAGCAGCAGAATGTCATCATATATGCAAGTTCTCAATGTCCGAGTTCTACTAAAGCAAGAGTTTTCTCTGGTAGAAAAGCCAGGAAGACTAAGGGGAAAGGTGGAAGTAGACCACCAAAGGATAGTATTGCATGGCCACACTGTAGTTTTGTCAGTCAGCAGCTTAAAATGTGGACAATTAGACACTTTACTGGCAAAGTGGTCAGTTGGAAAAAAGGAGGAAAATGAAAAGGATCTCATGTAATGGAGACCATCAGATGAATGATGAAGACTTGTGATGTAGTGGAGCTTAAATTGAGACTTTTTGTTTGATTTGGTCAAGAGCTTGAACTTGTTGTGAAGTCTTGAGGAGAAAATGAGTTAAAGCAGATGGAAGTCAATCACGACACGACATGTTGTGCTCCTACTTGTTATGTAACTAGTCAGTCAGTTCACCAACCAAGTGAGACTGAGCTGATTCTGCAGAGCGGCTTCAAGTTTTCTTCTTGTCAAGAGTGGAAAACCAACGGACTGCATACATAAGCAATGGGTTTAGTACACGTAAAAGAAAAAGGAGTGAAAAGATGGTTACACCAAAAGGAATACCAATACCACATTCACTGATACATAATATGTAAAGACATGACTGTAAAAAACAGATCTTTGTTTTCCTCAGGATTCCATTCTAATTCGGATTGTTTTTTATTCATTGACACACTGACACAACAGCACATCCATTCATTATTGACGTATGTACTTGCAGTATGTAAAAATAAGTGTAAGCAGAAGCTGCATCTTTAGTTTTTTCTTGAAAACTCATTTCATGAAAAAATAAAACATTCAATCATTTTAGGAAAATTATCCATAAGCAAGAAGCTTTTCAATTATTTAAATTTACCATAAAAGATACTTTAATTTCTCTTTCGTAAAATTCTAAAAAAATCATTAATAAATTGGCTTAAATATTGGTAGAATCAACACGCAATCATGGACATGATATTGATTTACCTGTCAAAGTAAATTAGTTAGTTAATGGGATATTGGAGTTAGCACTGTTTTCGTATATCGTCTATATTATTATCTTTGGATCGAAAATCATTACTACATGCGTACGTAAACATTCATACACCATATTATACAATGCCAATTCCTACACGTTGAAAATGAATATGTATGCTTTGACATTTTTATGCTCTACGTGAAATGAGCTATGTAATCTTCCAAAACCGACGAGATATTCACATAACACACACTTGTTTCTGATTACTATTGACTCTGAGTCCGGAATGAGTGTACGCTAATTCGGTAAACTCCCTAGGATATAATTTTGTAAAAGATGCAGTCAGTGTGAGGCGTCAGCAAGCTCGTAAAACCCGTACCTCAACTTGTGTGGTCAAGAAAAATTATATAGCCATTAGCGGATAATTTCAGGTCATTACTTAAATCCCATTATTCTGTTGTGTAATAACGCACATCTTTTTGTAGGAATATATTCTCCAAATTTATTGGATCTTATTTAGAGCTGTGGTTAAGCATTTTTGGTGCAGGTGAATCTGAACCTCTTTAGAGCAGGTATTCCTCTTGCTTGTCTGTAAGGATAGATGTCTGTATAGATACCAAGATTTTGTCGGGCGCTTTTGTAAGCTTCAGTATCGCTTATTAAAGTCATGTCTTGGGTGGAATGTGACGCGTATTTGAAGGTAATCAAAAGAAGACGGCAAAACGAAAAAATGTTCGGCTCAGCAGAAGTGTGAACAAACTAATACCATTATTCTAAACTCTAATTAGCAGATATGTTTTCTTAAACAATACATATAATCAAGAATTCTTGTCTAGACCATGCTTATCTCCTGAATCCTGAATCACTGCAAAACGACCAATTTAAGATAATATTTCCTCAGGAAACAAACATGCATGCATTGTTCCTACTATACCTAACCCTAAAAGGACTTTTACGTAACTTATATGTACTATAATGCCCAGTAGACTGAAGGATGGACGATGACGGATTTTATATATATCTCAAGATTTTTATGGACAATTGATTATCCTATTTTTTAAGTGCCTATAATAGCCTAGAAGGCTCAGCAGAAGTGTGAACAAACTAATACCATTATTCTAAACTCTAATTAGCAGATATGCTTTCTTAAACAATACATATAATCAAGAATTCTTGTCTAGACCATGCTTATCTCCTGAATACTGAATCACTGCAAAACGACCAATTTAAGATAATATTTCCTCAGGAAACAAACACGCATGCATTTTTCCTACTATACCTAACCATAAAAGGACTTTCACGTGGCTTATATGTACTATAATGCCCAGTAGACTGAAGGATGGACGATGACGGATTTTATATATATCTCAAGATTTTTATGGACAATTGATTAGCCTATTTTTAAGTGCCTATAATAGCCTAGAGCTTATAACATCTAAAATGGTAACTCCTATTAGTAAACCAATTATAATTTGTTAATACAAACTATGAACCAGAAATGATATAAATTGTATTTCATAATTATTGGGTTTGTGGATTTATTACTTTCAATTTTGTATCTTGGTCAGTGAAATCACATTTACAATGCAAATAAATCATTTTTACGTTCAAGACAATGGAGAAAGTAAATTATTTGCTTTCCATCGTGAGTTTCCTTCCATGTATGTTACTGCATCTCTCGGTCATAAAATCTTATCGGCCACCGTATAACTGAGCAGGGGAGATTGAAATGGTCCTTGGTTCCGATGAATTTCCTGCGAACAAATCAGGAGGTGCCTGGACTCGAACAGTCAAAGGTTGAAGAGGCTTTATCATGGTGGAAGGATCAGTTCCAAGGGGAGCAATTTGGCATGGGATGTTCTGCTGTTGGTGACCTATGAGAAAGACAAAAACGAAAACGTGAACTAAGAATATTTTAAAATCACAAAACCTAGCCATTCAAAATGGACATTAAATTAGTCAACCGTACCTTTTCCACCGGGCGCTGAAATGTACACTTTTGGTGGAGCTGAGCAGTACTGGAAGTCGCCAGAGTTGTTTGATTGATTGCTGGAGTACATAGTGGGTTCTACGAAAAACGATGGTAATAACATCTTAGAGAGTTTGTCCTAAACGCACATAATTGTAGTTAGTTTGCAAAGCAAGCATTCAATGTCTTATGTCTTACGCTGGACTTGAGGTGCATTTCTTCTCGCATAGTTCAAGGAAGCCGGCCAGTACATACATTCTCGCACGCTGGCACTTGCATCGTTCAGAGAAGAGGTCCTAATCGGAGCTGGCTCTGGTTGCCTCATTTGAGTGCTCATGGTGTTGACGCTTATCATTTGTGGCGTTCGGGAAGTTGCATATCCTCGACTGCTTCCAAGCATGAATGGCTCGTACTGCTGCGATGAACCACACGAGCTGTTGTTTCTTCGAACTCCACTGTAATTGCTCATTTTGACTGTGACACAATAAATATAGAAGGAAAAACAGGAAATGGGAAACTGAACTCAAGATTTCATAAAACTTCGTACGCGAAATCTCGAAATAAGTCGAAATATGTTCTACTGTGAAAAATTCTACAAAAAACGTTCAAATGGTTTGTTCCAGGTTCATTTTTGCTCTAATTCATCCTTTCATCCAAAATCATAGCACTCTAGAAATTTCTTTGTTGAAAAAACACCTGCAAACGAACATTTCCACGACAACCACAATGGAGTCGATGAGTCCGAAGGGGCAATGCGTGACAGTAACAAGAGCAATAAAAATCGGTTCACGGATATGGACGGTTTCCAAAAGTAAACTACACGCACTCTTTGCGTTGATGATGAACAACAGATCAAGATGCAAGTTGATTTTAAAGGAGGTAATGACGTCATTCCCAGATAGCTTGCATAAGATTCATATTTTAAAGTTTATGAAAGATAAATCATTTTCGTCGATCATCATTCATAAAAAGTTCTATCTATAGAATGCAATGTGTTCAAATTTTGTTTGTAAGGTTCATATTCTAAGTGACTTTGAGAAATATTATGAATATTATGGTATTTATTGTATGTTAAATTTTAGTAGGTTGTTTGCTATTTTGAATCAACTCAAGACAGTTTTAAGACAGTAAACTAGCAATCAATGTATAAACTATTATTAGAAACGGAAATCTGAAAATATCGTACGCATAAAACATGATCGGTATAAAAAATTGTACAGTGAGATCTCAAACGAATCTTCGCAATGTATGAATAGTTGTTATAATCGTGGGTAAATAAACATGTATAAACGAAAACGACTACCTCGTCCCGATTTCTAAGCTTGAATATGGCATGTGTATATGTGCTCCTTATATCTATTCATAAAACCAGAAGCATTATATCACTAAACCATATCTAATAATATAAAATAAAAAACATAAGGGAAACACGTAACAGGGAGAACATATTTTGGATTATAATGATGTCTTGAATCCTCAGAAGAAACAATAAAAGTTTGTTTTCAAAACATATAACATTCTAGTATAAACAGTAATAGTGCGAACGCTATTACACCAAGCAGCGGATTATGACTATTTTTATGTTTTTATGTTATCACTGTATTCCAAGTTTCACTCATTGCATCATTCTTATTTATCATAAAATGAAAAGGATTTGGCAAAGACAAACAAATGCATGAAGGTAACAGCAACAACCTAGACCTACCCCACATGAACTGTTATTTATATCATTTATTATAACTTTTCAAGTGTCATATTCTTCGTGGTCCAAATCTTTGAGTAAAATCATCCACCAAGATGATGTGCCAAAGGATGCAATGTGAATGGTAAATATATAAATAATTTCGTTACGTATATCGCAATATCAAACATTTAAAAACCTGCCCAGGATATATTTTTAGTCTATGTAATTAATTAACTTGACATTGACAGAATCTTAAAACTACAGGTTTATAAACAATGTTGGTTGGTTTTGGTGAAAAATCGCAGTGAATTTTACATTAGTGTGGGATGAGCACATTTATTACATTTAAGCATACATATTATCTACATAGTTTAAAACGAAACATTAACCAGTATATACCTACAAATATTCGTTTGTCTGTCACCACTCATCATAAGGCATAATATTTAGATATTCATATATTTATGATTTATGTACAATAGTCAATTTGATCGCATGCCAAAGAGTAACTCATTTTGAACAGGAAGCTTTCAAAATAGTTTACACCTTTCCAAGGAATTATTTCTCATTTGTACTTTCTAAAAGTACTACATTTGGCGCTTGCTTTCCTTTTTTAGCGACTTAGTGTGCTATTAATTACAGTGAAAGTTTAAATTACAGATTGTAAAAAGGTTATACTTTAAATACTTCGAAAGTTTACTAAATTGGCAGTACATTTCAAGTTGACTAAATTTTGCACTAGACATTAAAACACGAAATACCACCAACTACGCCAAAATGATACCCACCATTTTAAGCAACCTTCTATATTATTTATGCACATATCAATCAAATATGAAGACACTCCAGGCAGAATATTGAATATAGAATCCATATTCCTAATTACAGTTGATGAACTGTAGTTGCATACTTTGTAAAATCTTATTTTATTATGGTCGCATGTACCTTATCAGAATTGAATCAGTAGATTGTATTGACCAGGCTAATTACAAGTTTTCGTTTATAGTTACACCAATGTACTTTTTTTATGTAGGCTTACAAATTATAATAAGCTGCTACGAATCGATTTGGACGAGAAAGGGAAAGACCAATAATAAGACATTTATAGCATGTTTGTATTAAAACTCTCATAATGATGGTAGGAATGCACATTATATTGTACATTATATAAGATTGCACAGCCAGGGAATAGAAAGCACTAAAAATTTCATAGTGTACATTATAAAACACCCACATCGCATCCTGTTTCTCCTGAAAGCGAAGGTTTACCTTGGATTGTTTGTATATACCGTGTTCATTACTTGTATTAAGGCGTTGATTGAGTGAACAGAAGGGTAACATTTAACTTGACTGCCATATCGATAACCGTCACAGATATGTCGGAGTAAAACTGACTGCGTACAATATTATACCAATTTACATGGCATGTACTACCACCAGTTGTTCGTTATGCTGATGATCATTTTGTTGGTCGCTGTTAGATCGTTGATTTAGAACAGGAAGCACTTTGAGTACATACTCGATATACACGGAACATGAAACATTTAAAATACTACGAACATGCTTGCTTTACCACATATATATGTGTTTCCATATAACACCGACATTCGACACGCGTTCCATAATTATAGGATCTGTAAAATGTAAGCAAATAAACGCACAACGTTGGTTGTTATATAAAGCCTATATTGCGAAAATGGGTTGGACGAGACAGCTAAAAGTCCGAAATACCACATTATGCTAAAAATCAGCAGATTTTCATTGTAACGCCCGTCAAACGGTTCGTGACTTTGGAGAAACAAGGGCTGTGACTGAGGGGGCTTTTCTTGTCACAACATTTTCACATTTATCATTCAGACTTAAGAATAATGTGCGCTCTAGTGTGTGGTTCTTATCTTGTTTACTCATTCTAAAACGATGTGTGCTTTCTAAATATGTGTCAGTCTAGATTCGCGAGTGAACAAAGTTCAACAAATTATTGTATGGTGGCTACGGTAAATTTCCTTTCAGATCAGTTTCTCAAAGTGTTTAGTTTACATACGTGAAAGCCAACGAAATATAGTGTCTGCTTCGTTTGATCTTGTACTACTTTGGTAATCAGTTTCTGTGTTGGGGTGACCTGATTCTGTTGTCAAAGTACATTAGAAGAATCATAAACATATTTCCAGTTGTGTGTTAAGTAAGTTGTGTGTGTGTGTAAGTATTAGTCGTGTTTTGCTGCTACAAATAATCTTAAATGAATATGTAAAGTGTTTAATTATTGCAATCACTCGATTTTACATGTTCGCTGTGTTTTGTGAGTGAATAATTTTCGACGAAACGACCGAGAAAGATTTTTTTGTATAACAACTAACTTAAAGCAAGTACGGACGGAAATAACGAACGTAAGAAAATGCGACTTTATTAAACTGTAACTTTTAATTACTTTAGTTTTTAGATATTAATGTGTGCTATATGAATAGATGATAGTCCATAAAATGACGTTAACTTTTTGAAAAGAAAATGGAGAAATCCCCCAAGCTTTTCTGAGAATAAGGTTCTATAATTAAAGTAACGCTTATGTAACTGAAAATGGCGCAGTATTAAATAAGGCAACTTAGAAGAATCCATGCAATTTCATAATAATTTGACCTATTAGCGACAATGTAGTAAACATGCCATTCAGGAAGATGAAAGCATGTATTCATTCCATCTTAAGTAAACATTTTTATTCATCACTAAATTTTATACCTACATTTCCTGTAGATAAAAGTGTTTTCTTTTATATCCTGCCCATCAAAGAAGTGATTTCTCAGCCTTGCACAATTTGAATTGATGTCAAGAAGAAAATCAAGGTATTCATAGAATCAGTAGTAGTATTAGTCATTTTTCCTACACAAATTAATATCAAGACTCTCTCCTTTGAGCCAGGTGCATAAAAAAGAAAGCAGAGTGGTTATTGTGTAAGCATTGCAAACGGTGGGACTGAAGCATGATTGTTTGATCATAAATATAGAACTTATTCAATAGTAAAATATACTGATACTATCGTTGCGCTCATTTGATTTGTCAAATTGATTGTCTAATGTATATTCGTCCTAGATTTTCTCTGTTCAAACTGTTTCCTGTTTTGTTCAATATGTATGTATAGAATTCCTCGTATGTGATAATTATTTCCGGTTGGAGTAACCTTTCCAACTGTCATTAATATTACCGTATGGGAGGCGGACATGATAGTTTCATGACAAAACTGCATCTTCCTGGCATTTAATGTGCTAGCTGCCTACACTTCTATATAAAGGGATGACGTTTTCTACATTTCCAAATGACTGCAAAATCCAAGGTGTAATCTTTGGGCATAACATCAAGAAAGGTTGTTTTGAGCCAGTATTTTTATTCAACTGACTGAAACCGTGAGTCAGATTAGTTTCGTTTGCCAGTTCCAAAAACGCCGGATATGCATTATAATATGTGTTGGCGACTATAAATTTTGATAATTAACAACTTCATGTATCAAGTTACAAAGCGTAGCTGTGTTTTACATGAGCTTGCATTAGAGCATTTTGTCAGCACCACGTAATATATGTTTGTGGTGTCAGTGGGTGAGGTGAAAACATTGGAGCTCACTTCCTTTTACCGTGGGAGTAGTGCGGAAGGTTATAACTTTATGACAATGAAGATGTTTTAATTGTTTAGTAGAAGCTTTTGATAAATGATGACAATATGCCAAAAACATTTTTCTTGTAACATTTGATGACATCTTTGTTGCTTCCTCTTATCCCTGAAGAAAGTGAGCCAATTGCAGTGAAAGTATATAGTANCTTCCACAAGATTTTTTAATTGTTTAGTAGAAGCTTTTGATAAATGATGACAATATGCCAAAAACATTTTTCTTGTAACATTTGATGACATCTTTGTTGCCTCCTCTTATCCCATCCCTAAAGAAAGTGAGCCAATTGCAGTGAAAGTATGTTGTAATCTTTTTACATATTCAATATTATAGTATTCTGAAAAGTAATTCTATATTACACAATTTAATACATCATAGAAATATAGTGAAAATGACCTTGCAAAAATGCATACATTCATAGTAGCAAATGGTTAGTTAATTTTTCATGGTTTGCAATTTTGTAAATTAAAACCGTTTCCCTTGCTAAACTGATTTTTGAAGTTATTTCTTTTATAACCAAGAATTTCATGGATGTATGTCATGTAAATAAGAAGAGAAATAAGATAAAGAATAGTACACACATAGAATGTTCCGATTCCTGCTTTGCCACTACCATCATAAAAAATGAAATAGTAATCATTACTTGTATTGTATTCCGAACTTCAGTCGATACATTGTCTTGCTATTTAAAAACTCATTGAATGTGTGTATTATATAATTATACAGATGACGCCAAGCCGGAAAAATAAACACTACACACCAGATCGCGGCGCTAGTCCAGGTATAGGGGTAATAAAAATTAACAGAAACGCCAGCTGCCACACAACTACTTCTACTGCTCAGAGGAGTAGTCTTCATACTCAACAGCAACAACGATGTGATCAATTCCTTAACCGAAATGTACGAGGAAGGAGTTTGGAACTGGATGGAAACTATCAACAGTCTCGTTACAATCATTCCTCCGATTCTGAGAATTCAAGTCAAAAGACTTCCCGTACCAGCATAACCCCTCATAAAACAAACAAGAGTGACAGGGAGTTCATTCCTTTGTTCAGCCTTGTTGATGCGTGCAAGGAGACTAACGAAAGGAAAGTTCGGGAAATATGCCGGAAATTGATGATGTTGGCTGCAGAGGAGGCCGAACCGGTCGTAAATTTTCAAGACCAGACAGGAAGAGTAAGACTAACATAAAGATAGAGAGAGTGTTAGTTATTTTTGGGAACATCTTTTTTTTATGAATCAGGTAAACCATTATGAAGAAGCGGAATCATTCTTTAATGTTGTTTCTTTACAGACCGCTCTTAGTTATGGATGTGGTTGCGGAAGTCTTAATATTATTGAAGAAGTTAGCAGATTCAGGTCTACAGATCCAAATTTAGCTGACAATGATGGAAATGCGCCTTTGCACTACACTTCAGTTTGTGGTAAAAGAGCATATGAAAATTTTATGGTTTTTTTAGGTTTCATGATGGTGTGCTTTTATATGTATTCCGTTATTTTATGCTTTACCATGCAATTCTTTTTTATGTAGAAGATTTGATTCTTTTTTTTGGATTACACTACTTATTTTTATAAAAATATTACGATGTGACAGGACACGCTGATGGGATTGACTTTCTCCTTCGTCGGTTTTATGGTGTCATTGATGTAAACGTAAGAAATGCTTCCGGTTTGACACCGTTAATGAAGGCAGCGTTACAAGGTCGAACGAGATGTGCAAAGAGATTGCTTACTGCTGGTATGTAACAGGAAAATGATATACG
>JAHZMV010007482.1:0-13308 GCA_027743765.1 Coecobrya sp. COE2
TTGATGAGATTTCTATGCAAAATTCAAACAAGCTATAGACTTTCATCGTCGTCAGTAATCAAATCTATGTCATATTACACTGGTGATTGAATTTTAGAATCATTAGCATGCAACAAAATGCCAAATGTCAGACTTGCTCCCAATGAAAATGTTATACTACGGCTCAAAATAACAGCATTACATAACAAACAACTTAAGGTTTATGTAGAAGTACGGATAGAATATTTTAATGAGAGTTTAAACATAAACTACCTGTACTTTTCTAAGTATATCCATCATTCAAACTTGACAGACATACTTACCTATTTCATTCCTTGTCTGAACAAACACTTTCTGATGTGCATGTGATGTTTATGTTATTTATATACAGCATAAAAACAACGCAAAACTTATGGAGAAAACACATTTTATGCCATTAAATAGATGATTTCCAGATTCCAGCTTGACACTGGTTTATATTTTGTAATATAACCCATCTCTGGAAAGGATTCCAATGTTTTAACACCAACACCTAATACTAAAGTATACAAAGCATATTTGTGCGTATCTGGTTATGTAGCTAAACCTAAGTTAAGTATTATTTCATGGACTCCTCCGAAAAGAGAATTCATCATCCATGTCATCACATCACTTGATTCCCCTTCTTTCTTACTTTCTCGCATTCACGCTCATACCTTCCACTGCGGCGTCAGAGACAGCGAGAGTCGCTGTTTAATGTAAGAAATGAAATATTGTAGATAGCAAGTAGTTTACATACACACACAAGAGGAGGGGGCAATAAACGACCATTGACTTTCACACAAAATTTTGGAAAGCCTGTGTAAATGATGATGACATGGTGTCGACTGAAATGAATGTTGAAGGGTGCCAACTTTCCTTCATCTTCTTATCCTTCTCCTTCTACACAAATAGTTATGCTCGACAAAAAAGAGAAAAGGTCTTTTTTCAAAAAAATGTGTGCTCGAGAAAAAATGTTTTCATAACTAACCAAAAAGAGTAGGAAGAAGAGAATGGAGTGAAGTAGTTCCAGCGCATAATGACAAGTAACATTGTGTGTAGGAAGCAAGTGTAGCAAAACCAAGAGAAGTGAGTTTGGTCTTGGTGTATAGCAATAAGGAACTTTCATAAGATGATAAAGCTGAGTAGTTATAGAGTAATATCAGTACTGCCTTTAAATATATGCTCCCTGGAATATATTGATCGTCTCCTTATAATTCACGTATTTTTCTTTCGCTTCCGGATTCTTGTTTAAATGATTCAAAAGAGAGAAATCGTTAAAAGTATCTTCCCCATCTGCGGATATACCATACTCATAACATATTATGCATGAGTAACCAATAAACCAGGGAAAGCTTTTGATGACGAAGACAAGTCGTCAGTCAATGTACGATGATGTCTTCTTGTCTCTAACACACACTAAAATAACGTAATGCAAATCGTAGACATACACGACCGAAATAAATAGTGGCAGGGAAAAACATGAAATACCGTTTTATACCATTACGTTTGACATGTCATTTTATAAAAGATCCACAATTCGACAGACTTATTTGTGTACAAATTTTATGAGAGTCTTTATATTCTGTATATGATCACTACTACCACCAACAACAACATACATACATATATGTAACATTATTTGCACGATGTAAATAAAAAAGGTCATAATTTGCATTGATCATGAAAAATATAATGTTACTGTTGACACAAACTTCAAAAAAAGCAGATTTAGTAGTAACACATTATAAACTGTTTATAACATGTATTTTTGGGCGACAGTGTTCAAAAAATGGAACGGACTAGTGAGTAAAGTAAAGGATCTATGTATATCCGGGTGCCCTTTCCCTGTCATCTTCCGGCTGGATCAATAGTGCTCTAGGCAAAAAAATACATTACGTACATATTATACTTTTCAGTTGACTGATTGTGAGAGAGTGTTTCTGTCATACTTTGGTTTGAAGTATATTGTAAAAAAATATGATTTAGTATTTTCTCTTTGATTCAATCAGATAGTGAACGCATGCATAATGAGCATGTGTGAGATTGCTTGCATAATGTGCTTATAGCTTCGTATATTATGTCGAGCACACCGATATTGAAAGAAAGCACGTAAATGTAAAAATAGACAAGTAATGCTTAGATGCAAGCAGTAATTCCGTCGCTGTCTCTGAACTTTGAGGAATGTATAATAAGATAATATAGAATTTGGAACCTGACTGGGCGAGAGTGAGAGCAAGAGACATCATCCTGAGAAAAAGGTAAAAAAAAACATGCAAATTGATGATGGAATGCTACTGTATTTTCTCTTTAATCTGAAAACGTGCACACTGGATATTATTATGGCTTTGAATTGAAGTTATGCTCGTATGTACAACATGAAATCATTGGAGCTTCCATAATGCCAGCTTGGGAACCAAAAATGTGCTCTCCGAACGAGAAACCCAACTCACTTGTTATTCCTACCCATTTTTCATTTAGTATATGTAGGTATTATAAAAGAGAAAGAATATTTTGCTTTACACTTATGAAACATGCAATATGCAATGAAATGAAAGTTTTCGGCAAGATTGGATTGAAAACAGCGAGTAGAAAAATCTTTGAGTAGTGGTACAGGTGCATGTTGCAGGTAATGTCGACAATGAGAAGTTGGTTATTTTTTGTATTTTTTCGCAGGGAAATGTGGAAACAACCAGTTATTGCAGAAAAACAAGAATATATTATTTTAGTTTACAGGACTAGCATGAATATATGAAGATTAAACATGTCTACTGTGTCAGTAAGGGACTTGTGAAATATCAAACTTTTAACGGTTTCAACAAAAATGTGCAAACATTTCTTGAAAATCTTTTTTAATATTAAAAAAATTAAGTTACACAGCCTCAGCTTGCTCACGTCTTGGGTTGTTTGCAAGTTGATTTTACTTTGGAGTTTGTGTTTAAAAACGACGTCAAAAGACCGTGTCATTTTCCATGTTGTTACGTTATATAAAATTTAAGAGGTATATGAGATCAAGAACTGGCATCAAAAATTACACGAACGGAGAATCACATTTATCGTCTAGCTCCAATATTGCTACTTGCCGAGTACCGGTCTGCTGCTGTGAAGTGACAGTTTTTCCGGATGTGTTGCTCGAAATAAATCATAAAATGTAAATTATTTTAAGACTTTTCCATAAAAAAATTTGAGAGAAGGAAAGTTTTTGCAGGTCTCGTTAAGTTCGTCTGCCTGAATATTTTTGCTGAGTAAGTCATTTTAAGTACATGTAGTTTTATTTTGTGCAAAAATAAGCAGAAAGTTTCATTCAGCTATTATTGTTCCGAGAAAAGTAAGGAAACACTAACAAGTTTCAGTATACTTGTGCTGCCTATATACATACATATATTAAGTAGAAACTAGGTAGTGTTTATTTTTGAGAAGCAAACAATTTTACAGGCGTTATTTCATAATGGATAATGATGCACGATCAATATATCGTAAATTCAGGATATAAGTACATATAAAAACGGAAAAATTCAGCAAAAAGTGTTTCATCTTAACGTAGAAATGTGCTAATAAATAGTTTCGTCAAATCAAACATGATGAAAATGAGCTAGCCATATCAAAATAATAAATTAAAGCAAATATTCCTTTGACTTTCATCGATCACAAAAAATGCAACATTTATAAAATACAAGCATTAAAATGGCAAACCTACCGCTAGGAATTACTACAACGTTGTTAGCTATGTAATGGAGAAATGTAAATGAATAAATACACAAAAATGAGTTTTTTGCTCCTACTTCAATAAACAAACTATATGAGTGTTTGGATGTCCAAATCGATGTAAACAAAATCTATTGTGTTTGAAAGGATATACAAGTTGAATAGATCAGGAAAATATTCTCCAATAATTCGACATGGGTAGGTTCAAATAAATCATTATCAAACATTATATTGAAGATTACGCACAGGTCCACAGGAAGATTATAGCATCAGTTGAACACGGTAGTTTGGCATTATAGCATCATACAACATTACGTTAGTTCAAAAAGATTTGCAAAGTCTGCAGCAAAACTGTTTTTACCAATGGAGATGCTGATGGATGAACGCTGCAGTAGAAGAGAATGCTCCCTTCTGAACCAAATTGTTTGCTCAAGTGAGTGAACAGCAAGTACTTTGATGTTTGTTATCTACCTATCACTATTTATGACCTTCACTAGGAACCGAAGGTACAAACATTCTATTATTCTCAACAGGTAGTTTTATGCTGCTTATTGGCTCCTAATTGCTCACTGTCAAATATGCGTGAAGATATGCAGATCACGTAAACCGAGTTTTAGCAAGGAGTAATTTAAGATAGGTAATGTCGGTAAAACAGACTATGTAGATATTTTTAGATATGAAAAGTAACTATCAATACATTGTGTTATTAAAGCCAATAGGAGGTCCTAGTACTGCATAACATTTTATTTTTAGCATAATATTATTATTATAAGTTTAAACTAGTGACATCCGTCACATCATGGGATGAATATGAATGTCAAGTGACCTGTGCAATTCTTTTATTATATACAAGTTTGGGATTTCAAGGTCTTATTCTTTAATTTAGCGAAACATTTTGTACTCAACAAAATCGATTGTTGTTTGTTTGACAGCTAATACCGATTTAATATTAAGTATTTGTAAATGTTGGCATGAATTGCATAAATAAATAGATGGGACAGTTTCTTAATTAATTCAAATACAAAAGAGACAAAAGAATATTCTCAAATGTTTAATTAAATACATTGACGATGAACGACGGACGCAACTTTTTAGAAGGACTACACAGAAGAACTCTGGTTTGTGTTCTGCGAAGTTGACATTTTGACATGATGAATAGCATTGGCTCCAGCCATCATCATCATTTGATAGTAGTGTAGATAAATTTAACTTAAAGCTGAAGCGTACTTTAGACTTAGACTATGGCAAAAGTTATGCGGATTTTTCTTTTGTATGAATTTAGGAAAATCCTTGATGCTATTTCATGGAGCTAGCACAACTCTGCGTTGTGCGTGCAATATCTAAATACCACGTTACATATGATAATGGGATAAATGGAAGAATATTATCATAACATAACATTGTGTTTGATGGGTTAATAATATGTACTTATGGCACAATAATTCACAAGTTGTTTGTGAAAGATTTGTAAAGCCTGGTCTAATCGTCTATCCAAGAATGATTACTGGAGTGTATAAAATCCTCTTGAAAAACACCAATACGAAATTTCACTTTTTCGCTTCCTGAGATTGCCATTTTACAAACTCTCTATAATGCGTACGTACGCAAAGTATGTGTACATTAACATTATACTAAATATTCACTGAAATTCCAACGATAAAATGAATCTCTTAAATCTTAAAGTAGCTAGGCTGTTTTTGATTTTATTGCCTATTAAGAGTTTGGCTTTAGAAATTGTACGCATTGGAATAACAGATACTAAAATCACGTATAAAATTCGCATAGGATTTTTACAACAAGCGATTTAAGTTCCATTTATATTTGTCGATATACCTATTTACATATTAGTATGTACATAATGTGCGTATACTCCTAACGTTGCATTGTGTTGTTCTTGTATGATAATAGACATTCTTCCTAAGTTGTGTATAAGACTCATGTTTGAAACAGAATTCTAACCTTACATGTTATATGTGGTTAGATCCAGGTGGACAGTTTTATGGTAACCAATTGGACAATGATTAAAATTGTATTTAACATGACCACAACTAAATGATGGATGTCAGTTGCTCGCCAGCAGCTTCCAAATCACCATCACCGCACAATAGTAGCATTATGCACAGCAGCGAAAAGTCAATAAACACGCATTGTGTATTTATTTGTACGAAAAATTAGTAGATGCATAGTGCATTGACTTTAACGAATGCTTGCATATAATCTGTTGTCTTTTTGTTATTGGATTTGAGCTGTCTGAAACAGTAAGCGCTTTAGAGCAACTTGTTTTTATACATACTTGTTTCCTTCTGTGCTATCAATAACAACAGCAAATAAAAATGTTCATTGCATTTTTCCTACAACCTCTACCGCCACCGATGTCGGTTTTTATGTAATACCCCGGGTCCCGGGACATAGGCCACAAAAGGGAATTAAAAGCTATTTGCAGCCTATTGCCAGTAGTGCTACTTTACTACACCCCAGTTGCCAGTATCTGCTGTCGGCTGCAATTACAGAGAACACTGCTTATAATTGGTTATCGAAAAAGCCATCATTATATTCGGATTACTTCTGAACATTTTTTGTGCATTTGTATAGTAAACCTTATTTGTAGTGTATTCAATACTAACAACGAAATCTCTGGAGCACTGCAGTAGTACGTTTATACTTATGGACTCGATAGCGTGAAAATAACAAGTTCTGAGAAAGCAAGAGATCCTACATTTATAGCAGTTTCCTTTCTGCGAATCGCATATTGTTTTTCTTTGTGTGAAAGAAAAAGCATCTTACAGGAGAGTTCTGAGAAAGTAAGAGATCCTACATTTATAGCAGTTTCCTTTCTGCGAATCGCATATTGTTTTTCTTTGTGTGAAAGAAAAAGCATCTTACACGAGCATCATCAAAGTGAAGATTTGCTGTATGCGTGGATTTTGTTGGAAAGCATTAATATCCTTTTTATTTGCTCCGACACCGACATTTGAGCATAACAGGAAATAAAAGCACATTTTAGTGACTGAAGCAAATAAAACGCGAACTTTTATGAAGCATCCCAAAACGGGTAGCGCTCCGAGTAAAAAATATGCTTGCTAGCTATGAAAAATTGTTGGAAATTTGTTGTGAAAATTTGTAAATTTTGAAAGACATGAAACTCACGAAACAAACTACATTTCTCACCGTTTCAGTTTCATTAGTATTGATGAGACTGAAAAAGACTATGGCTGCAGGAGACGAAGGAAAGTTTGAGCTAAGAGGACCTAAATTTCCACTGGAATTATTACCTATTATTGATGATATAAACATTGAAGGAGCTTTTACTAGAAGAAATTACATGAAGTTTTTATTAAAGTGTGTGTTCTTTGAGGGACCATGTGACTTGATAGGAAAATGGTTGAAGCGTAAGTGACCTTGACTAAATATTTATGCTATGCAATTTGGAAATATGTTGTACGTAATATTGTATTATAAAAGGCATATTATAAAAAGTCCGTAGGAGTGACTGGTGATGCATGAAGGAATTCCCTGAAGAATCTTTATAGACAAGAATAGTCATACATTTTAAGCTATATTAATGAATTGTTGGTTCTATTTTTCATGCCGAAGCACGCACCTTGGCCGCTCTCAACGGACAATGTCTAACATGTACGAAGTACCAAAACCAAAACATGGAAAGATGGCTGCTATCACTAATTCATCACAATGAGGACTTATTTCGGCTTGCAATGGTGAAAATATGTGTGGATATGAACGTTGTAGTACCAGAGGAAGAAAAGATTCGCATAAAACCTTTGTTAATTAGTAAGGATTTGAAAAGAGTATATCCTCCGAAGAAATCTTAATTGCAGACTTTTTGCATCCACGTTGTTTACATCGTAATTGTACCTTCACCTTATAGTATGTTACTAAAGGAGAGAGACGTTGTTCGGACTGAAAATGACCATACGCCTTACATATTAACAATGTCCATTGTTAAAATTGGTAATTTACATTAATCAAGAGTTGGATAGTTTATGGTAGGACGCCTTGACACAGGTAGGACAGGTTATATGTGTCCATCAGATAATAAAGAACTTTAAATTTCAACCAATGGAAGGGCACATTTGCTCGGATTATCTGACTCGGGAGTTTTAAAAATGACAAATGACAGTACAAAAGCTGATTTGTGATTAAATTGTTTTGGTTCGATGTATCTAATTTACTACTTTTTCAATATTTTGTATAAAAATTATGTAGAGAACTGTAATATAAACGTTAACTCCCTTTTTAAGGGTCTTGGAACATAACGTATCTCTGTAAAGGAAACAGTAATGGTTGGATCTGTTTAATGAAGTCAATGCTGAAAACATGGCATGATGCAATTAAATAATAGTTTAAAAGAAAAGCAATCTAGGAAGTAAAAGTTATTCTTACCTTGTCCAGAGCCTCCAGCACTGCTAACGACTGCTTCAGTACCGAAGGCAAATATCAGGAGTAAAACTCCCATGAATCCCACAGAGGTCTTCATTTTTCGGCGATTCTGCTGATAGTGTACCAGTTGTTTGTTAATGGTGTATTCAGATAAAAATCCGTTTAATTATGAATTTCATTTAAAAGCACTAAATACAACCTACTATATTTACCATTCAAATTTACGTTGCATCTACTGTACCTAACTCATTCCAAGTTTCTACACAAATTGTGCCACTTTGTTCAAGCAATTTCACTATTTTATTCACATTTCGCATGGTTTCTAGATTTTTTCCACGGGAGATTTCACAAAGTACATATATTACCCATTACTATATTTCATTTTCACAATTCAAAAGTACATAATATTCTATAGGTACATTATTTTATACAAAATGTCTCTTATCATATAAAATCGACGTATAAAAAGCCACAAGCAAGTTGCCTCATCGTTAAACTTTGCTTTCTCCTTCTCTGGTTTTATGTCCTACGAATTGTCTGCTTGTGCCTATCTACCAGCACTAGAGATGTGCCCAAAAATTTAAGATTCCATGCAGACATTACCCACAGGGATATGACAGAAGAACCATATCTACTTCTACCATCGTGTGCATTACTCCCAAGCAATAAGACATGTGGGTGGTGGTGTACCTTTAAAACCGGATTTAGTCAAAATGTAAGGTGTTCCCATTCACTCACTCACTTTTCCCACTTTTTATAAAAAAATAGTCAAACTGTATGTCTACGTACATACATATAGTCCACCGGTGCTTGATCCATTCCTCCTGCGTGGTATCATCATACGTACAAAAAGTCGCTCTTGTTCAAAACAGGAGAAAGCGATGAAACTGGAGCGGCATTTTGATCAAAGTCCCTGAAGGGCGAAATCAATTCAAAAAATCACTTGACTCACGTAGTATGTATTTGATCTATTGAGAATTGAAGACTTGGAAAATCTTTCTTTATGTGATACGATGATTCTCGTAGAAAAGTGCGGATTGATAATATGTACCTAATTCTATATAAATCGCAGTATACATGTATTTACTTGATAATGTGCTGAGACAGATTCCTTATGTCACTCCTTTATATATATGTACATCACCTTTTTAGCTTGCATTTACAAAAGGAAAAATGCTGACTTGCTCCAATATATTACGTTTGTTCTTTGACAAAAAATAATGCATTTGCTATTACTATTGCTTCGTATAAAGAAGACGATCGTACAAACGAAAGCAAAAACCGAGAAAAGTCAAAAGTTTTATAAGATTTTATTTCTCTACGACGAGTAAGTAACAAGAGCTAGGGAAAATGCTACCTCTTTTCTATCTATCTCCCTCTCTTCTTAAGTGACACTCACTGCATTAGGAGAGTAGAGAGACGTCGGGGATACGAGGTACTAGGTCGCACTATGATGATGTATTTTCCATCCTATAATATTATTACTGCTCTAGATATATTATTACGTTCCCAAAGACTACTTATGTGTGGTTGTGAGTTGTGTGAGATTGCAACTACACAAGACATTCGCCTTTCAATCCTTTGATTCATGTCATGTCATTCACAACATGTGTCCTGGAGAATGCACTCAACTTATGCCCACGTACAAAACTTAATACATCATACATCACATCACTGCTGCTACTGCTACCACCGATTTATCTCCTTTTAAAATTCTCTCTAAATATTCATACAAAATATGTATGTATTGTCAACTAGGAACCAAAAACCAATAATATATTACACATTGACTGTGTGAGTTCAAACTTCAAATGGTAGCTTTATACAAGTAGAGTAGAAATAGAAATCGGGAGAGCAAAGAGAGAAAACACTAGCATCTTTTTTTGATCAATGACTGGAAATCCACTAGAGATCATCTATATGCCTGAGCGTACACCACCAAAGCACATCTTGTCGACTTTTCGATTCACCACGAAGATTGCGTATTGCGTGTGTGGGAGGAGACCTATAGCTAGTTTACAATCTAGTCTTTACACATTGTCGCTGTATCGCTTGAAAATGTCTGTGTGTGTATGTTCCTTTGTCTTCTTTCTAAATAATACTGTCGCGGTATTCATATTGTTTTTTTCTTCTTCGTTTCTTCGTAATCTATATTTTTAGCATGCTCTTTTTATTCGCTGCGATTCACACCGGAATTTTTCTCTTTTCCCAGCGTCGTCGTTTTCTTCAATGTACTTGAAGCAAAGCTTTCTAGTTGTATGTAACTTATGAATGCCAATGGTATTCTATATGATTCCCTTGTGGCTTCTCTAACCCGGCTTCCGAAACCATTACCAGAAACAGCGTGGTTGAAAGAGAGAGGAAACCAGAAGGCAAAAAGTTTCCGTCCTTTGCCACTGGAATTTTGACTTGTTATTCGATAGTATTTTCTTATCTTATAAAAAGTAGGTATATATTCTTGAATTGCTTCGTGAAGAAAATCAATGGGAAGAAAATGTGTGGTGAGAGTAAACCCAATTTGCAACTGTTTATTCTTCGTTAGCAAATTTGTCAGTTTTTGAGGCTTCTGCTTCTCGTCGTGGTGTTAGAATTGCATAATCACAGGTAGGTGGCATAAAACTCCTGTCCATTAACAGCACCGCTGCAGTGGTTAAATTGCATCGAGAAGTGTAACAATTTCAAAGTCGTAATCATCATCATCATCTTGAAAGTCGTTATCACTCTGTATTCAATTGGTTCCTCCAGTATTGCCTTTGCTCCAGTCTCCGAAGAGGATAACGAACTCCTGCACAGAGAGAAAATTCACATGAAAAGAACAAAGGATAAGCAAATTACTAGTTCAGGGAATCCTGTTCTAATTAGCATTTACGAAAAGATGATGAGAAAGACATGGGGAAAGAGTAGTAGGAGTTTATACTCTTTTTTGTAAGCTTCAGCTCTCTACATACTTTACAATAATCTTGGTCCCCATTTTCGTGAGCTACTACTGTAAAACACGCTATTTTTGGTCCGCCCTTTAGCTTTTGCCCCTTAGCCCTGGTTTGTCAAGAGAGAATGTGTGCTCTGGCAAGCTAACATGAAAAGTAAGTGTTCAAGGATTAGACAAGGAATGAGGAGAGAATTTTAATCAGTTTGTGAAGTCAGTCAACGAGCACAGCAAGGAAAGTAAATGGAGAATCATTTTAGATTGGCGGAAAACACGCTAACGTACATACTGCTTTGGACTGTAAGTATATTCTTTGGTCTTTTTTCTCAGTTGTTGGGCTCACAAAACATAGCTGTGCCTTGAACATTGCGGAACACGAGGCTAACCACGAGACATTTTTAAATTCCATTTATGCTTACTTTCCTACACATGTGTACTTTGATCATCGTGAAATCTCATGCAGGAAAAGTATCTTCAGTTCTCCTCTAGTTGATGTCGTTGTTGGTAAAAGGTAATTTCATTTTGGACTTAAAAATAATAATAATGATGAGTGGTGCAAAGTTTGTACTGGTACAGATAAAAGTTTAATATTTTTAAAGGTTAATACATGATACATAGGGATATACATGCAAAATGCAAGGAAGCCAGACAGGCACGCTAATGATCTGGATAACGAATGGGAAAGTTTACCAAACTTATGCAAGGGTGTTTATGTAAGTCTCTCCTTGGTTGGGTGTACACCAAGTGCTAGAGTAGACCAAAGTTTTAGATGAACTTGAGTTCAAGAAACCCTAAAATGCTGGAAGTAAAATAAGTTCACTTTAGCAGCACACTATGCTCCATACACACAGTTGACACACAAGAGCAAGAAGAAGAGCACAGCTCAACTTTACATTTTTTCTTGCCAACCAGCAAGTATCTATTACGGTAATGTGTTGTATTTAGGATCAATGTGAAATGCCAAGCACATGTTTCAGGAGAAAAAAACAGCGTGGCCGACAACCGAGAAATAAGGAAAAGTAGAGGAAGTGGATGTTATATGCACGTGTACGTAATACCCATTTGCCTACTTTTGGTTTCATTTCTACTCTTTTAAGTTGACACTACTGTCCTGCTGCTAGAAGGGGAAATGTTAGTTAACGTACGTACCGTCAGAATCTCAGAGACCAAAAACTGAAATGTAATGCAGAGGTTTTACCTTTTTTATACACATTTATGCCCAGAGAGCCAAAGAAAAGTTGCTTGAAAGTGGGCAAAGCTTGTTGTGAGTTTCTGTTGTGTAAGCCTATCTTGCTGATCCCCTTTTTTGGCAAAAAAATATCATCTCAGTTTAAGCCAAACAACAACAGCAACTAGAGGAAAACATGATACTGTAGACAAACATAGTGAAAAGTTGCTATTTTTGTGCAAGACAGACATATACTCCAAAATTTCGCTCCAAGCTTGTCTGTTTTTGCTGTATGCCATGAACACATGCTCAGTATACTACGTTTGAGAAGGAAGATATAGTCTTTAAAACAAATGGGGATTTTAGCGAGACTTGGGAAAATAACTCAGTATTACTTTATGTTATTATGGAGTAGTGTGGCAGGTAGGAGAGAGAGAGAGAGAAAGTAACACTACAGCATGACAGACTGGAGTGGCCAACAGCTGGAAAATACACACACGTTTTATGACATGGGCATGTTTGAGTTCACCAGGTCAGCATTGGCTCCAGTAGAGCAAAAAGATCTTTTTAGGAAGACAAGATGAAAGTGAATCCAACCATCATTTTCATCATAAGTAATAACACTCGTAAAATGTAGCTTTAGGTTGAGGAAATATGTACATACAAAATATATGATATATCAACCAATGACGATATCAACCAACAACGTTGAAAGTCCGAGGAATTTCACTTACTTTCTTTTTCTGGGTGAAACGCCACTGCACCAGCTCACTCACATGAAAAGCACGTGAAATTTTTCCACATTTTACGCCTCTTCGTCTTCGACAGCAGAAATAACGCTGAGAGAAAAATGGTTAATGTGATGGGTTGTGTTATGGGATTGTTGTTTTGACTGGCGAATGAGTGAACCGTTTCTTTCACAAATTCCCAATATTTTCCTGCTTACTATTACTCACTTTGCAGTGTGTACTTGTAGCACTTGCTTATTTTTTATGACTGGTCTTTTTTTCTTTACTCGGTTTTTATGCAGTTTCAATATCCAATTCACATCTGCTTGAGCGTGGCACTAGTAATATCATCACCACTTTGAACACAAGTACTGCAGAAGGAACGG